>VZRH01008103.1:477102-516449 GCA_013397555.1 Urocynchramus pylzowi
CTCCCTAATGGCACGTTCCACTCGCGGCGGGCAGGCGGCGAGCGCCCACAGCTGAGGCGACGGTTGGGACGTTCCACCGCAGGAACTCAGGGGGCGCGGCTTCCGGGCGCCGACTTCGAAAGAAGCCTGCGCCTGCGGCTCTGCCATGACCCAGTCGGTGGTGGTGCAGGGTAAGGGGGTCGTGGCGCCCAGACCTCCCGCCGCCCCCTCCCCGTGCCTGAGCCGTGTCTCTCCCCTTTGCAGTGGGACAGTGCGGGAACCAGGTGGGATGCCGTTTCTGGGACCTGGCGCTGCGGGAACACGCCGCCGTCAACAAGGTAAGGGCGCCTCTGCCCCGCCGGCCCGGGGCGAGCCGCCCTCGCTGCCTTCCGCGTCCGTCACTGCGACTGCAGAGCGCTGAGTTTGTTTGCTTAAACTAAGGGCGCTTCACTGTGAGCACAAGCACCTCCAGCTCCTTGTGCTGTTCGACTAATCATGAAAACAAACTGTAAGGTTATCTGTCAAGAGACCCGGTTAAATCAGAGGGTGGGCAGTCAGCAGCCGTGTGTAGTTTAACGCATCCTGCACCTGGGATGGGACAACGCTGGATGTACGGACAGACTGGGCAGTGAGATGCTGGAAAGCAGTGCTGTGGAAGGGGACAAGTGGATGGCAAGTGGAGCATGAGTCAGCAGTGCCCTGGCAGCCAGGAGGGCCAGTGGTGTCCTGGGGGGCAGCAGGCTCGGCATCGCCAGCCGGGCAAGGGAGGGGATTGTCCTGCTCTGCTCTGCTCTGCACTGGGGCGGCCTCGTCTCGAGTGCTGGGGGCAGTTTTGGACACCACAATATAAGAAAGGCATTAAACTATCAGAGTGTCCAAAGGAGGCCAACAGAGATGGTGAAGGGCCTTGAGAGGAAGCTGTATGAGGAATGGCTGAGGTCACTTGGTCTGTTCAGCCTGGAGGAGACTGAGGATCTCATTGCAGTCTGCAGCGTTCTCCTGAGGGGAAGAGGAGGGGCAGACACTGATCTCTCCTCTGTTATGACCAGTGACAGGGCCCGAAGGAATGGCCTGAAGTTGTGTCAGGGAACATTTAAGTTACGTGTTAGAAAAAGGTTCTTCACCCAGAGAGCGGTTGGGCACTGGAGCAGACTCCCCAGTACCAAGCCTGTCAAAGCCCAAGAAGCACAACACTCTCAAGCACATGGTGTGACTCTTGGGGTGTCTTTTGAAGGGCTAAGTGTTGGACTCTATGTTCCTTCTGGGTCCCTTCCAACTCAGAATATTCTGTGATCACTAATTCTGGCCAGCTTTCTCCAGCATTTCCACCCTGAAAAGCTCAGTGTGTCTCCCTACAGCCAGGCATTAGCAGGTCTGAGGCAGTTAACAACATGTTGAGGGTTGTTCAGTGCTGGTACTTTGCCACTGGCAGTAAAGTAAAAGAGAACACCCCCACAGCCCACCATTGTTTTCCATGTTAGCTCCTGCCATGACTTGCTGTACAGTTTTACTGACCAAAATAGGAACATGAGGAGGGCATAGAATTGTGCTGAGTACTCTGAACAAAATCACACTTTTCTTGCTGTGACTATAAAGCACTTAAGGTATTTAAACTTGTCAGATCTCTTTAGTTTTATGTTGGGGTGAGTAATTGCCATGCTATCCCTTGGCAGGGAGTTCAAGAATCAGTGTGATTGGGTTGTCCTTTTTGCAGACCTCCATGGGCATTGGTATCACAGGCATGGAAGCCATGATGAACTGAGGGTTGTATCAGTGATGAACTGAGTCAGCTGGAGAGCAGCTCTTCAATTTAATAGTTGCATTGGGATCTTCAGTAAACTACTACAGTTGCTTAATCTAGTGCTGAAAAATTAATTTCCTGGTTACATTCTCCTCTCAGCTTTTAATAACAAGCTGATGTTTCAATGAAGTGTTCTTTTTAGAGATGACCAGAACTAGCTGGATTCAACAGAGATGTTCACTTGGTTTCAGGTAGTAAAGTTTGACAGATATCCTTCAGTGGTCCCTTCCAACTTAAATTATTCCATGAAAAAGCACTAAGAATTTTTGACATTACACATCATTTTGTGTTGTTTCCTTTTAGAAAGGAATTTATGATGAAGCCTTAAGCAGTTTCTTTAGGAACGTAGATACAAGGTAAGTTTTTATCAAGCAGTTCATGAGTTAACATGGTAGATCAAGCCTTGTAGTATCTTCTTTTAACCTAAGTTATAGTTTTCTTTGTCATATTTAGCTTGTACTAGAAAAAGATTTTGTTACCTAGAGTAGTGTCTATAATTGTTTTTTATAAGTTAACCAATTCATGCCTTAAAACCATCCAGTCATCTCTTATCTTTCCAGTTTCAAAAATCCTTGCAGTTTCCAAGAAGAAAATATGTACTTGGAATAGCCTGTTGCATTTTAATTAATAAAAAAACATTTGACCAATCTCTCTTTCCTTCCATTGTATGAAAAGGTTGCAGTACAGCAATGTGATTTTAACTAGAACAGCACTGAAATCCAAATTGCTTTGTCTCAAATCTTACCTCTTTGAAAGAACATTGCAAATGTATTGAGGTTCGTTATTGTCATTCCATATGGGTATTTCCAAGAATACTTTTTCTTTTTTGTAAATCAAGAAAATTGGATCATAAAAAATGTCTGTTTCTGTATGTGCCAGATGAAACCACCAAATTTGTAATTGACAGGTTGGCTGCAAACGAAACACCTGTTTTCTCTCTGAGTAACCTGGTCTAGTGGAAGGTGACCCTGCCCATGGCAGGGGGGTTGGAACTGGACAATCTTTAAGGTCCTTTCCAACCCAAGCCATCCCATGGCTCTAGGAATGTTGGGATTTTTTTTCAGCAATTGAATCCAAGTGATTGAAGGTTTGATCTGGCATGAAAGACCACAAAGCCAACAGTAAGAAAAATAAATGTTGTTTTGGGGTTGATTTTATTTCCTCTTTGAATTTTGTTGGTCCCTGAAGAGAAATTCTCTAGGAGGATTTACTGGTGCTATAGTGTACTCCTGCAGGTGTTGTGTGGGCTAGAGGAATCACATGGGTATTGGAGGCTGCTGTGAGCTGCTCACCTAATGAGAAGTATCTGGAGACCATCTTTGAGTGACAAGTTGGAAAATTCTTGTGCAATGTAGTGCAGCCCTGTACTCTTTTCCCCTTGTTCCTGATGGGACTCAGAACATTGGTGCTGTAGTGAATTTTAGCTGATATTTTGTGACTATAATGGTGGTTAAACATAGAATGGTCTTAAGACATTCTTTAAATTTAGGCTTGGCCAGCTCCCAGATTAGGTAAATAATGGAAGAGGAAATAAGATCAGTCTTCCCGTATCTCTGCCTTTTTTTCCCCCTTGTGCTGAATATAGTTTGGCCATACCATAGTATCTCATCATTTGAGTGGGGAAAAATGTAACATAATGTATAGTCTGCTATGTTGACTCAATACAGCCAGTCCTGGGAAAAAAGGAGGATTTAACTGTGTCAGCCCAGCAGGATTTCTGAAGTGGTAAATCATATATAATAAGCAGAATAAGTCAAGCACAGCACTGTGCTGGTGCAGTTACAGAGCTTTCACACCTCGAGCACAAGCACAGTGTTGCACTACCCCCACTGAAAAGCTCATGGGGAGCTTTTTTCCATTGCTTGATGTGGATACACGTATCACATGCTGATGAAAGATAATCCTGTCCAGTTTTGGCAGTGCTTGTAGAATTGCTACAAAGCAGAGGCTGGATCTGAGAGTAAACTTTTATGCTTATCTTTCAGCTTCTTGCAGTAATGTTTAGGATAATTCTGATTGAGTTAATGTCCTGTAATTATATTACTTTCAGGAATTATGAGGTCTTAGCAGCATGTTCAGGGTGTTTCTGTTTGTTTGTGTTGTCATAGTCTTCCAAACAACATATGAGAGATAAAAATTTATTGTAGTATATATTTTATGCTGCAAATCTGATATTAGATTTTTCTGTTACTATTTTTTTTTTCAGAAGTGGTGATAATGGTCCTGATATTTACAAAGGAAAAATCTGCACTTTAAAAGCACGAGTAAGGCAATCTATAAAGATCACTGTTTTTACATTGAATATTTTCAACTGTGTGGGAATTCTCATGAAGTTCTTAAAATTGCATATAGGTTTAAGTACTGCTTTGAGAGTAAAATTTCTAATGTTAACTTTTATTAATGCATAAATACAGTTTGCTGCCAGTCTTGTTGAGTAACTCATATTAGAATTTTAATAAAAGTATTGCAGATATTATTAACCAAAGGTTGGGTTTCTTTGAGCCACTTTAAATGATTAAGGAGCAAGGAAACTTGAAACATAAAAATGTTTTAATTTTTTTATTCCTAAGTAGTGGGGCAAAACATTATAAAATTTTAACAGAATTTCATCTGAAATGCAGTCCTGTCAAACAACTAGCAAATCAGCTAAGGTGAATCTAGTTGGTCTCCTAGTTAACAGCTGGGGGGAAGAAAGATTTCTCTGGATCAGAGTAGAAACAGAATTCCTTTTGTACTGTCAATAATTTCATATTTCTTTGTGTGATTATTTCAAGGGTGGTTTGCTTACTGATTGAATTTAAATTCTTTCCATTCTCGAAGGCACTGTTGATTGACATGGAGGAGGGTGTGGTAAATGAAATTCTACAGGGACCATTGAGGGATGTGTTTGATAGCAAGCAGCTTATCACAGATGTTTCTGGTTCAGGAAACAACTGGTGAGAACCTCTTTAGAACACATTTCTTAGCAGCTAATTAGATGGCATTTGAAAGGGGGGATGATAACGACACAGCTCTCTGTGGTTCTGCACCTGGAGAGCTGCAGCATTTTACCAGCAAACTTGGAGTCACTGTTGCCTGGAGGAGGGCTTTGAAAAGGCTTTTACAGAAGAATAATTTTGCTGATATATCATTTTGTCTCTTTTTTCTCCTTGTTTTTTGATTTTCTTTACAAAAGAACGTGCTTTTTATTTTTGTTTCTTTGGCATTCAGCTGCTTTCATTGCTTAGTTGAAGCCATAATCTAGTTTGAGACTGTGCAGCTACTGTGGAAATGAGATATATGAACAAATGTGCTTCTGATTTCTAAGCACCAGAGTCTGGCTTTGTGCATATAAACTACATTACCAAAAGAGAAATTCAGAAAAAAATTGATTAACATAATGAATTCCAAATTTTCACAGAGACCTTAAGGTGCTCTAATAATATTCAGTGCACTACAGACTGGAAAGCAAATCACCAGCAAATGTACCAAAAGAGAGTGCAATATGGAGAGTAAAACAGTCTTTTCCATCTACCAGCTTTACCATCTAGTAGACAAGTGTGTTGAAAATGAGTTCTTTGGGGGTTTTTGTTACTAGTAGCAACTGACTTGCATAGTACTAAGAAGATTATCTGTACACTTATTACATAGGGATATCTTTATTGTTAAGGACCATGTGGCTTTCATTTCATTACTACAATTGGATCATCCAGTGTGGGAGTTTATTTCCTTTTCAGTACAGAATAATAAGTGCATACTCTAAACTTAGACCTGTTTGCATCCTTCAAGTTAAAACCATGTCCTGACTCCCATGTGCTCATATGTAATCACAACTTAGAAACTCTCACAGGTGAGGTGTTGCACCCAGCTTTGGACTCTGAACTCTAAAATGTCACATAGAAGGGTTTAAAATTAAAAATTTAAAGTTTGATTTTGTGGGGGGAGGTTTTAAAGTACTTTTCATATCCTCAGGGCTGTAGGGCATAAGATATATGGCTGCCAGTACCGGGAAAACATAGTGGAAAAGCTGAGAAAAACTGCTGAACATTGTGACTGTCTACAGTGTTTCTTTATAATTCATTCCATGGGAGGTGGTAAGTAATCTTTTTATGGGGAGTATGACTGCAGTAGCCACAGATGAAAAAAAGAAAATACATGGATCTTGAAAAGAAAATTAGTATAATAATCTACGTCATGCAGAATGCAGATTTAAAAAAATTAACATAGTACAATTAAGTGGACCTGTAATTATTTATCACTGGTTTTATTAGAGCACTGAGGAGCTCTGATGTGCTACTCAAAACAAAAATGCAGCTAAAATTCTAAAGATGAGGCAGTGAGTAAATCAAGACAGGTACCAAAGACAAACACTGAGGTATTACTGATCAGAAGAAGGGTCGGTGACCTCTGAACATTGGCAGCTTTGTCATAATCGTTTTAATTGTGGAGAAAGAGTTTTCCAAAAGGCTTTGAAGGAGACTTCTAATGTTGCTTAACTTTAGAAAAACTTTGTTTTTCTGTTTTCCTTCCTCATAATTCTCTTGAATCTGATCTAGTTAGTTAATGAGCCAAAAGGAAGAATCCTTTGCAGTGACAATTTTGTCATTATTGCATTGCCATTGAGCCTTCCTACCCCAGAAATCTGAGAGTAGCATGTATTATAACTGATTATGATGTGGAAAAAGCCACAGAAAATAGCTCTAAATATGAAGCAAGGATTTTGTCAAGGGCCTTTTTTGTGGCTATTTGCTTAATTTCAGAGACCCTGGAGGTACTGTTTCTGTTATTGTGAAAACTGCTGTCTTGTTCATAGATTAAATTGTCTGCCACTGAGAATGTAGCTGAATATTCAGAAAAAGACCACAGTTCAGTTCTCTGTTTTGAACTCAGGGCTGTGTGCTTAGTATTAATGAGAAAAAAAGCCTGTGTGCTGGGGAAAAGGGCAGTTCTGTTTTTACTGAAGAATTGAGAAAATTTCATAAAGAAACCCTAAAAGGAAAATAGTACTGTTAGGGGCAGTTCAATGCTTTTAAGCAAATGTTGTGTTTCATAATTTAAATTAAAGAATTCAAAATAAGAAGTAGAAATACTAGGTCAGAAAAATGTTTGTTACATAATAGGGCTTTTTGGTTTGCAGAAATTTTTGAGAAGGTATACTTCATTCTGACTGACATACTGTGGGAAATAATTTTATATCTTAATTATTTTCCTGTCTGGGACAAACCTTCCTACCTTAATTACATTTGAGGAGCCTCTACTGTCAGCCAAATGCTTCAGAAAATATTTGTTAACATATATAATTGAAAAGTTGTATGTCTCCTACATGAGTCATAGAGCCTAAGATAATGTGGGGAACCTGTCTTCTCTCATTCTCTCTTCATTCATAATTAGGGACAGGATCTGGTCTTGGAACTTTTGTACTAAATTTGCTTGAGGAGGAATTCCCAGAAGTATATAGATTTGTTACTTCAGTTTATCCCTCTGGTGAAGATGATGTTATTACTTCTCCATATAACAGTGTTCTGGCTATGAAGGAGCTTAATGAACATGCAGACTGTGTGCTACCAATAGAGAATGAAGTAAGAAATAATATTCTATTTGTGTAATTTTTTTCATTAGAATGTGGATATGTCTCTTCCTTTTCAGTACTGATTTGCATACCAAATCTCTGAAAGCATGATTTCAGTTTTTAAAGTAATAATTTAACTTCCAAGTCACTTGCAAGTTTTTGAAATGAACGTGGGTATCACTAAAAAGTTGCTCTGCTCCTTCATACTAAGGTAGAGTGAATTTTTTCATGTCTATTCCAAATAAACAGTGAAAAGCTTCTATTTGCTAGAGAGAGATAGAGTGTCTTCAATTCTTCTAACAATTAATTTGTGCATAGTATTAGTAGGGTGCTTCAAGGACCTCTGATCTCTCCAGATGCCAACAAGTTTAACTGTGCTGATTAGTGATATGGGAATTACAGATATACCTGACCTTGCAAAATGCTAAACTGATTTGAGTCTAGCTTCAGTGCTTGTCTTGCTGTTTGTTTATGAAAAAAGCAAGAGAATGTGAAATTTTGTTAGAGACTATATTTTTTGCTTCACAGGTGTTATCTTCTAAAACTGCTTTTTAAATTTTCATAAGCATTTTGAGTAGTTGAATAAAATGCAAACTTCTGAGTCAAGCTGTGTATATATTTGTGATATGTAAGGCACAGACTTAGAAACACTTCAGTCAACCGTAATTGCTCAAAAGTTGGACTTAGATGTATCAAGGTATAATCTTTAACCTAACAGTAAAATGTCTAAGCTTTCAAGATTATTTGAAATTAAAAAGTGTGGTACTGAATTTCAAAGTTCTGTACTCAAGACTACTTCTGTGCTTTTTTTTCCTCTCTCTAAGTCTCTGTTTGAGATAGTTAATAAAATTCATCAGATGATCAATTCTGGGAAGTTAGGATCAACTGTGAAACAAAACAGCTTGGTAACATCAAGTGCAGGCAGTGCAAAAACACTACAAGAGAAGCCATTTGATGCAATGAATAACATCGTAGCCAACTTGCTGCTGAACTTGACAAGGTAAAGTTACAGGTTATTCCTCTGTAACAAAGTAGAATTGCTGGAGGTGGTGTGTGCTGTAAATATGCAGGCCTGCATCAATTTGAGTAATATTAATTGGTTTTCATTCAATATGAGTCTTATCTTTATAAGAACTGATTACTAATTCTGAAGTATTTGGAAGTATTCAGTAGTGGTGTTGCTTTAGCTATGATAGTCTTAAAACTGAGGTAAGCTTATAGGCAGAAGGAAGTTGTCTTTCACTAGTGCCTAATGGAACCCAAGAAGGTTTGCCTTTCTAGGCCAGTTGCATTATTTTGTAAATATTGTCAGGTCATTTTTGCTCATAAGCTGTCTATTGCTGCCAGAAATATACTTCTGGAGTATTGGCCTGTTTTTCTTTTAAACAGCTTGTCAGGAATGCTAAGTCACATGTGTTTTATTATAGCCTGTTTAGTAAAAGTGGTATTAATTAACTGGTATTAACCAGCTGGTATTAATTAACCAGTATTAAATGGTATTAAACTTTATTAATGATGATAAATCAGTGCTACATTCTACAATTGGGAAACAATTGGTAACTTACTGTTCTTTAATAGGAAGTATAAGTAAATAAGACATAGCACTATTACTGCCAGATGTGAAAGTTTTGTAATTATACTTGAACACTTGCTTGAATGCTGTGTTGTTTTACAGTTTTATTGTACAGAACTGCTGAAAAATAGATTTCATGGAAGTTTACTTTATAGAAGTGATTTACTTAGTTTGTAGCAGTTTCATAACAATTTGTTAATTTTTCAGCTCTGCTAGATTTGAAGGTTCCCTAAACATGGATCTTAATGAAATCAGCATGAATTTGGTTCCATTTCCTCGACTTCATTATTTGGTTTCAAGTTTGACTCCTCTGTATACACTGGCAGATGTTAATGTTCCTTCTAGAAGGTAAGAAAAAATATTATTGGAGTTTCACATTTAAAGCTTAACTTCTGATTTTTTCCATAGTTTTCATTTAAAAATTCCATTCTGTAGAAAAACTGAGGGTGGAAGTTCTGAAACTTGTATATCTGCCACATTTTCGAATTCGTCCTGCTGATTTATGGAACATCTGTTGTCCCTTTTCTCCGTAATGGTTGAGCCAGTAAACTTGACATCCTTTTAATCTCTGCTGGAAGGGTTTCTGTTGGGAAGATGTATTACTTAGAACCCACACCACAAGTTTTTTTTTCAGTAACAGCTTGCACTTGACTGATAAAATACTCTAAAGACAAACAAGGGATTAACTAGGCTCTTTGGGGAAATAATGGTATCTTAACTTCAGTCTGGAGATGCAGTGAGTGCAGTGAGCCTATTTAACATCTTGTTATAATGATAAGCTGATGTGTCAAATTTTGTGAGATATTTATCCCACTGACATAGCAGAAAAATTACCAGTTAAAATAGATTTTACTGGGTTTGGTGGATTATTTTCAGTCAGCAAGAGTGAGATAGAGTCAAATAGTGATAGAGGCAGCTAAGGGTAAGTGATGGAAGTATGCAAAGTGGAGAAGAGGGCAGGACCACACTTATTTTCCAATAGCAAGTTGTGACAGTCAAATCTGTTGAGAACATACCTTGAGGATACAGTACAGGGCTGGGGGAAAGGTAGCAGACTATGAGGAGATGGCCAGTCAAAGGTGTTTCAGAATGAAGTGGGAACAGTAACATTTTTGTCTCCTTTATTTTTTTTTTTTAATAGGCAGATTGTGGCAGAGGTGATATGAGAAAAAAAGAAATAGAGATTTTAAATGTACAGCATTTGGAACAAGTGGAAAGAATAGCTTAGATGTTGTGGGTCCACAGAACACTATCTTTGGTATCCCACAGTACAGTGAAACTTGGTTAAGGAAGTGAAGAGAGAAATATGTTCTACAGTGTCATCTTTTAAAGCAGTCATGTGGGATAAAATTAGAATAAGAAGACTAGACAAGTATGTATAGCCTGTCTTTTCCCAAATCATTAATTAAAATTAATACAGTTTTCTGACTCATTGATCCTTTTAAATAATGAAGTGTAACATGCAGATAATCAGTTCTGTAAGGGTCAGCACTTTGATATTCCTTGTCAAATCCTTCCCAGTGAGATTGTCCACTCAAATTGTCACATAACCAGAACCCCAAATAGTTAAATCCTTTTACATAATTTTAAGACTTTGTAACTATTGGCCTCAAATTGCCTTTATAAATGCAACTTCTCTGATTCAACAGTGGCTTGTAACTTGAGGGTGAGGAAAAAATGGATCCAGTGTGTTTTTAAAAACTTCTAATGCCATCGTATGTACATATAAAGGTTTGAATCTTTCCTATCATTTATGGTCCTGGGTTAAATATGCCTTTATCCAGTATTTTTTGAACTTTTAAACCCTGAAGGTGGGCATTCTGAAGAACTTTTGTATCCTACTTTAGTAAGAGTAGATAACTGTTTTCTTTTCACCCAGGTTGGATCAGATGTTCTCAGATGCATTTAGCAGAGATCATCAACTAATTCAAGCAGATCCAAAGCACAGCCTCTACCTGGCCTGTGCACTTCTTGTTCGAGGAAATGTGCAGGTTTCAGACCTTCGCAGGAATATTGAAAGGTTTGTAATGCCACACAGAGTAGTCATGGGATTTGTACGGAAACTGGCAGCTGCCCAGAGCATTCCAGCTTTTCATTTGAACAGTTTCAATACCAAATCAGTTTACTCCAACCTCCTTAATTTTAGAAGGGAAGAAAACATAATTAACTTATGTAATGAGTGAAAAAAAGTCATATTTCTGGATTTCCAAATAAAGGAAGGTGCTACTCCTCTCTTTCTCCAAATTGCAAAAAAAAAGCAAAGCACAGCCTTCCCGGGGTCTCCCAACAGCAAAGGATGTTGCAGTAATGAGTTCTGTCGTAGAAGTTTGTTTTTGCTGAACAGAAGGCCCTTCTCTTTCCATGGTTACTTTCATGTAGGTAGGAAATCATCTTTATTTTAACAGCTCTGTGTTGTTAGCACCCATTTTCTATCTTGAACAGTATTGAGCTACATTGATGTAACAGGAAAGGCAGGCAAAATGGAATTTATAGGCAGACAGGGGTGCATGGAGAAAATTTCTAGGAATCTAAAGTATTTTACTTATTTTAAAGCTACAGGTAGACTGATTGCATTGCCCCCACACAGTATTAATCTGTCCCTTTACTAAATCTCAGAGTGCTTCCAGTCCCTTTTATAGAAACTTCACTTTTTAAATCCCGATGCCTTAAATTAACAAAACACAATTTATGTTTGCAATTGAAATTTAACACAGAGACACTGTGGTTTAGTCTGAAGTCTTAAAATATCTTATTCACAGTGATAGTTATAACTGTCCTCCTTAATCCTGAGTGCTTAAATGTTAACCTTTTCAGACTGTTAGTTGAAACTGTCAGTAATTAGCCTTTGTGTTCTTTATATTCATTAGTTAATAAATTTTTTGTATCACAGGTTGAAGCCTTCTCTTCACTTTGTCTCCTGGAATCAAGAGGGCTGGAAAACTGGTTTGTGTTCAGTACCTCCTGTGGGTCATTCCCATTCCCTGCTGGCTTTAGCAAACAACACCTGTGTAAAACCAACTTTCATTAAACTCAAGGACAGATTTATGAAGCTCTACAAGAAAAAGGTGCAACTCTTATCATTATAACATCCATAGTCACTAATCATTAGCATCTAGCATTATTGAAACCCAGGTCTTAGTGTCGTGAAGGAACTGTTTATAATTAACAGCCCAAGGGTTTTATTTGTGTGACCAGGTGGCTCAAAGTCCCATCCAACCTGGCCAAGAACACTTGCAGGGATCGAGGATCCACAGGTTCTTTGGGCAACCTGTTCCAATGCACAGTAAAGAATTTCTTCCTAATATCTAATGTAAACCTTGGAGTCCACCAAGCTTTCTCTCACTTTGCTTCCTCATCAGGATCGGAGAAAAGTACAGTGAAAAACTTGTGGGTCAACATAAAGACAGGGAGAACAACCACCAGTTATTATCATGGGCTAAACAGACTTGACATTTGGAAAATTAATTTAATTTATTGCCAATAATACTACAGTAGGATGGCAAGAAATAAAAACAAAACTGAAAACACCTTCACCCTCACTCCACTGCCTTCTTCCCAGCCTCAGACTTCCACTTCTGTTCCTTCTTCACTGATCTTAGTGTCTGCAGGGCTGTTTCTCTCACATTTTATTGAGTCTTCTCTGTTGTGCAGCATTTTTACTCCTCAATAAATACATTGTCACATGAGGCATTGCCAGCATCACTAATGGGCTCAGCTGTGGCCAGTGGCAGGCCCATCCTGGAGCTGGCTGGGATGGTTCTGTTCAGCATGGGGGCAGCTCCTGTTATCTTCTCACAAAAACCACCCCTGCAGTCCTGCACTCCCCTTGCTGCCAAAATCCTGCCATGTAAACCAAATCCACAGCTGGTCAGGTGTACCCAAGAACACAATATGAAAAGATGGGGTTAGTAATATCAGCTGTAATGCACTAGGGGATTGTTACCAAACTTGCCAAGTGTTTATACAAGGGATGTCATGATAGAAGTCTCTAAGTGCCATTTCAACAATGCTTGCACTCCCCCCTTCAGTACAGGCTGACTGGTATTTACTGAGCCAAAGCAGTCAAATACCAAAAAAAGGATAACACTGATTTTTTTTTTTTTTTTTTTTTCATTCTCTTAGGCTCACCTTCACCATTATCTGCAAATAGATGGGATGGAACAAAGCTGTTTTTCGGAAGCTATATCCTCTTTGTCTGAACTAATAGAAGAGTACAATGAATTGGACACTACAAAAGGTGGGCCTAGAATAGATCCTTCAAGACTGAAGATAGCTGTTTAAAGAAGGAAGAACTGATTTTAAAAACAACAACAAAAAAGCACTTTCCCTAAACATCCAACCACTTCAGTTAACCAGAATGACTTACCGCATGCCTGGTTATTATAATTCCAAAGTGGGACCAGCACAACAGCTTCCTTACCTCAAGAGTTGTCATTAAGTGGTGAGCCATGCCTGTAAGAAGGATTTGAAGGCACCTAATTGTGGCTGGTATCAGTAAGGACAGTAATCCTAACTGTGGAGTAAATTGACACACGATACACTGTGAGGAAAAGGAGGAGAGGTTGTATGTAGCAGCCAAAAATGTAATTATTTTCTCAGTCTTTCAGCTTCCAGTAAACTAAAGGCTGGTCTTGCTTCAAAGAAGGATCACCATTGCTAGATTCAGTTTTTAACAAGCAACTATGAAGAGAAGAAAAGCCCATGTAGTCTTTTCAAAGATGAAAGCAAGTCTCTAATGGAACTGCTTTCTTCCACTTTGCAGTAGACATTTCAGAATGCTCTAAGCTATGTTCCTCATTTTAGTGTTTCTGCTCCTATGTTATACTTGACTATATTAGAGGATTCTCAGTTAACATCAAAATCAGCCATAACAGAAAAGTCAAAAAAATAAATTTTGTTTCAAGTATTATGCTTGGAATATTAATTAATATTTTAATGATTCATATTCATGAATGCTGAGTTGCACTTGATAATGAGATAATACAGAATACCTCTGAGCGAAACGTGCACTTATGATGAAGTTATAATGACCATTTAGAGAAAAATAATTATAAAATTGAAAAAGTAAAAAAAAAATANAGTTGCACTTGATAATGAGATAATACAGAATACCTCTGAGCGAAACGTGCACTTATGATGAAGTTATAATGACCATTTGGAGAAAAATGCTTATAGCCTTGAAAAAGTGCAAGTAAAATAGATGTTTTAATATTTATAATTATCAGGGTAAGCAGCTTTTTATATTACAGTAAGAACTTTTACAAAATAGAATGTACAGCCATTTCCAGTTGCTTGCCAGTGAATTGTTACAGATCAGAATGGATTGATACAATGATTTCTTGAAATTTGAAGTCCTTCTAGCACAATTGGAGTGGATATGTAAGTGAGCACAATTTTGAATGTGTAAGCCCAGAAATATTCAATAAAGTATTGTGATAACATTTGTTGAGAGCATTTTTTAAGAAAATGTTCTAAAAACAGCAATTTTCTTAAGTCTTGCATCTATTATCTGCAGTTGCCCACTTATTTGTTCCTTTGCACATCCAGTGTTTATATCCATAACACTAAAGAAAGACCATCTGTTGCAAAAAGCAGTCTGAGTTTAAAGTTGACAACATCTGTTTCAAAACAACATTGATGTGTTTTACTATTTCAGATGTATAGCAGAAAAGGTTAATTTAAGAATGAAGAATGATAGATGAAGTGTTACAGGGCAATATTTTTCCTAAGAGGTTGGAGTATCTATTTGTATTTGTTGGCAAGAGCTTGTTACAGTGGGATATGAAGCTCTTTTGCTTACCTTTCTTAGTTACCAAGAGTTCTTGTTTGAGCACTGCTGGTGTTAGATACATCCTTCTCAAGAATGTATCTCCCCATGTAAAAACAGTTACATTTAAAAAGATGCCCTCTGGCGTTGTACAGGTGCTATTTAATAAATGAGTGAATATTCACATGTGTAGTTTCATTGTAAACACTGCTGTGGCAGGGCTCATGCTGACTCACCAGGGTGTGAATGTGCTGTTACACTCTGTGTGTTACAGTCAATGGTGCAATTTGTCATAGGAGTTTGAGTTGGGAAAATATATCTCCTGGAGTACTGCAAATCCTCTGACACACACACGATGTTATCCACATCATCTTCCACCTGAAGAAGCCTTCGTTGGGACACTCAAACTGTACAGTGATCATTTTGGACTTATTAGGAATGCAGCACCTCTTGTCCAAGCACACTCCACAGAAAGTTAGTTTGTATCTTTGAGTAGTTGAGCATCCGGAAAAAACTAGCTTCTCTGCTGTTGGAAGCTGGAAAGTTGGTTGACAAGTTTTTCCCTTTGGAATCTTTAACATTAAAACAAAGAAAACCCTGAACATTAATAGCAGATCATGTAAGAAAAAGTTACAACATTTACTTAGAAATGTCTTGAAAGTTATGCAATCTGAAAGCTGCTTGATTTTTTTCCTTTGTCAGTGAACAAAGCGGAGATACTTTCAGAGTGACTGTGCATCAGGACAGCATTAGCAACACTTGTGTTTCAGGACATTGCATTCTTTTGTTTGAAATTGCATATCTGTAGTTTGCTATTGAAACATGAACATTAATGATAGAAAACATAGAAGAGTTATTTCAAAACCCGTAAAAAAGAAAGAAATGTTTTATTAGACTTGCTAATGCATCCCTTTTTCCATTAGTTCCAATATTTTAATTTTCTATTAGGAGTTAATTTTATGCTAGAAAATACCTTTATTTTTTTCAGCATATTGGTCAGACAAGGCTGGATGAGGCATAATCTCTTTTCTTTTTTCATTTCACATTTTCTGTTGTCGTTGGTCACTCTGCTGGATATGCCTATGCCACAGGTCCTGGAACAGGGTGTCCAGGGAGTTGCCTGTATGAGGCACTTTTTCTTCAAAATTAGTGGTAAGTTTCTGTAAGCTAAGACAGCAATATTTTATTCATGCAGCCCCAAAAGGATGAATTGAAAATACAAGGATAAGAATTTGATTTCTGTTCACAAAGGTACTTCTGTAGGTAAACCTAAAAATGAGACATAAATAGAATTTATATTTATAAATTTATATGAATATATGAATTTATATTTATACAAAATTCAGCTGAGCTGCAGTTAAACTTTGGTGATACTGGATACTCAGATCATACCAAGGACTATGAAATTGTGTGTATTATATGACCTTCCTGTTTCATGTGATGGAAATCTTGTGTGAAAAGAGCTAATTTTTATGAAATTTCAGATTTTTCTTTTATTTTAGGCCAAGCATAATTTATAAAGGCTGCTGAGAACGTTAATATTTGTGTCTTTGTAAATATTAATAAGACTTTAGGTTTTGTATTGAGGAATAAAATTACCCAATCACTTTTAGATACCACTAAAAAGCCTAGGGGGTGGATTAGTTGGAGTATACTTTAAAAATGAAAAAAAATTGCCATGGAAAAAACTATGTGGAATCTGTGCATTTATGTTAGAGCACATGCTGAATTACCTGGAATTACCAGAACTGCTGTCTACTTTCTAAGTATTTAAAGATCTCATTGAAGCAAGCAGTTTAAAAGCCTGTCACAGATCTGTAATAAATAAAAGGAAGTTAAATGGTTGTTTATACTTGGTACATTTTTTAAAGTATGACCTAGTTACATCTCTGTGTATCTGAATTAGATAAATCAAATTGAAATGGAAAGCCAGAAAACAAAGCAAGAGGAGTAAAATGAATCTTAGCACTTATTATCTACTCTAACAGAAAAGGGACTTTTCAAAATACATATTAGCTCATTGAGCCATCCGCCATCCGTGGAGTTCATGAACAAGTTGACAAGATCTTTCTGCTGCTGGACTGGGAAATAGGAGGGGGAAGACTTTACTTGGAAAAAAAAAATTCCAGGTGTTTTTCTTCAGAAGGTTCCCAAAGACAGCATCCTACAGCATGTACAGCCACCAGGGAGAGGGTGTTGCATCCCTGAAGTGACCCCAATAGAAAACGTGCTTTGCCAGCTGGAGGTCTGCTCTCAAGGCTATGCTGTGCAGTTAGCTGATCCAAATTCCAGAATAAATGATATCCCTGAATAAATATAGGATATAATAAATATATTTATTATAAGAATAAATATATTCCCTGCAGTCAGGGAAGGAGTTACTGAAGGTTGGACTTTAGCTTTTAGATCCACTGAAGGGCTACAAAGTAAATGGCTTCATACTGCTCTCCAGATATCTGAAATACATTAATTGGGTTTGGGGTGAGATGTATTTCAGACGCTCACATGGTTTGGTTGCCATTGTATTCAATGCATTATGGTCTCTCTTTAATCAAATTAGCACTGCTCTCTAGAAATTAAATCTCTTCACTAGAAATTAAATCTCTTCACTTGAAGTCAGTTACTTTACCAAGTACGTGTTTATACAATAGCATTAAGTGTATTTCTGTTAAAAGGCTTTGGTACTAGATGAGTATTGTATGAGTATTGTATCACAATTTGAAGTAAGGATGGACTTTCTTTTATTTTGGCGTACTTGTGTGACCACTGCTTACATGTGAGAAGTTGTCCGAACTGGACTTCAGATTTTGTAAGCAGGTCTGTTTACCTGCAGATTGATCAATGTGCATCTACTCAGCAGCCTTTGATAAAGTTTTTCTGATAAGCATTGCAGCCCTTTTATTTTATTGATCATGATGGTGATTCAGTCTGCCACCAAATAAATGGCTCTGCTTTCTGGTACCTGCATTAGCTGTAACAAAGATGACTTTCACCATGGAAAGTTGCACATGCACAGGGAAGGAGATGGCACAAGTGTAGCAGCTGTGGCCAGGGAAGGACTGACATAGCTGCTTATGGCAATGGTGAAAAAGATAAAAAGAGAGCTAGTGTTAGCAGCAGAGCAAGAATGGAGTTAAAGGGAATATCCACTGACCCTGGCAGAGTTGCATGGGCAAGCTGATGAATGCTTTTGATCAGAGTGAATAAAGAACTGGGAGGGAGTATTGTTCTTGCAGTGACCAAAATTTGTGAATGCAGGAAAGCCACTAAGGCAATTTTTATAATTTTATGCTTTCTATTGAAAGAAGAGACCTGTGTCATGTTAACACATGTATGTGAAGACCAAGACTGGCTAACACCACAAAGCAGGAAAAAGTGGGGCAGTTCCCAGGCTGCAAAATGGCTATCCAGCAGCATCCCTAATTGGGCTGATCCGATGAGTAGCAAACCTCTGCAGAAAGATGCTTTGGCAAATTCCCTGGTGACAGAAGCCAAAAGCCTTTTTGCTTTTCACATTTGTTAGGTTCAGAGAAATGAGTCTGTGACCTGAGAGTAAGAGGGGTAAGTGGGACACAACAGTCACCCTGGCAAAGGCCTTGAGCAAGAATTGGGCAAGTGCCAGTGCGCTGCCTGCCTGGCTGCTGGAGCCAGGGACACTAAATGCAGAAAGGCTCATGTACAGAAAAGTTTACCAGTGTAGTCAGGCTCACCTGACATCAGTCTGTAGTTGGTTGATTGAAGTTGCTTGTGCTGTCCTAGGCCACAGATGGATTGTCCTGGCTTCTTTCTGCCTGGGACCCTGGCGCAGGGCCTTCCTGCTAATCTTGGTGTGAACACAGGGGTACACCCGATTGTACCACTGACACACAGGCACTTATAAAGCCGGTTGGGCTGAAAGGTCTGCCCGTTGGCGTAATAAATTCCATTGAGCTCACATCCTACAGCTACCAGATCTGAAAATGGTGAACAACAGTTACTAACATGGGAAGAGCACATGGGTCTTGCTAAACAGAGTGCTAAAATGTGGTCAGTCTTTATGACATCCAGAGCTTTGTAAATCAGACATCAACATGTCTGCCCATAACAGGCTTGTGCGTAATGAACCAACACAGGTAAGTTTAAATACAGTCCCAGCCCTACTCTCAGATTCTCTGACTGAGCAGTTGGAGGACTGAATTAGGATAAATTCTTTAGCACAGAGCTGTGCAGCACCTGCTAGCAATTTTCCTCCAAAACCATTCACCTGGTGGTCCCTACCCTCTTGCATTTCAAGAAGGGAACGTGAAAGAGCAACTTACATGCACACACGCCTGTTTCATACCTAGGCTCGTCTTCTGAGTAGTCGCAGTAGAGCCCTTTGTGGGGATCACAGACATCTGCTTCATTGCAGGGCTCTCCTGCCTGCTTGGCACAGGCCTTACAGCAGCCACAGCCATCCTTCACCAGGCTGACCCCAGGGGTGCAGGCTGGCACCGGCGGGCATCGGCACGGCCAGCGGCAAACCTCCTTGCGCTGGACTTCACCAGTTTCTGAAGGTTTATCTCCAGGCTGCTCTGGTGGGCTGTGGAAAAACTTACACAGAGTGGGCTATTTTGAGCACTGAATGCAGTATGTGTAGCTGGAATAGCATAAAATGAAGTCAAGATGGAAAAAACTGACAAGTTGCATGAAAATACGCAACATTTCTCATTTCACAAGATCAAAAAATGAGAGAGGCTATGAGGCTTAGGTACAAGGCAGAGGACCATTTTCATCAGTATCATACCCTGAGATGTTCCACCAGTGAACCTGTCCTACTGCTTGTACAAAACACAATCCACTGGTCTGTCTTTTGCCTTCTATAGAACAAGATTGAACAGAAGTTTAAAAAAAAAGTATTTTAAAGTAGATGGTGGTTTTATTGTATTTCTTCCTAGAAACTTTCTATCAAATTAATTAGCTTTTGATTCCTCACATTGTTTTATAGCCAGCCACAGTCCTGTGTGTCAGTTCTGATGGCAAGACCCTTTTAAAATATGTAACCTCTTTTGAATGTTACTTTTGCTCCAAAATTTAAGTAGATGCTTGGGAAGGAGCATTATAATATTTACAAATGCTCTTGTGCTAGATGCAAAAGATTAATCCTAGTAAGGGAGGCTAGTAGCTGTACTGAGTTTAATAGGTCACTTTCTAAGAGTGCATTTATTTGCATGACTAAGCCTTCATTGAATCCGAAGCTTACAGAGCAAAGACACATCTCATTAAAGAGATTTGTATCAGCAGCAGGAAGTCAAGATCTAGCCAGAATTTACTGGTTTACACATTCTGTCTCAGAATTCATGTCTTTTTTTTTTTTTTTTTGGGTTTTTTCTTTTTTTTTTTTTTTTAGTAAAGGAAGGACGAACTAATTCTTGATGGGCTTATTTTTCTGAAGCAAGGGGGTAGATTAAGTTAGCATAGTGTGAAAGGATCTATTTGAGATAGCTAGAGTCTATCTGCATTTTTTAAGAACTACAACTAAAACTTAGCAGTTTAGATCTTAGCATTAAATCTTTTCATGCTGCTGATTTCAGCAGAAATGCAGATCATGGTGTAGTTATTCTCCAGGGATGACTGGTTCTGTAGTTAAGTGGGGGCATGCACAGCACTTGGCCATTATACGACATAGGGCCTGGAAGCCACTCTCGTCACACAGATGGCTTTTGCTCTCTGACTGCCCAAAGAGCAAAAGGGAAAGAAGACCAAGCCCTTTATCAGGTGTCAGTATACCATCAAGCTTGCAAAAAAAGAAAACCCAGAACATATATTCTATGTTTTTTTTCTGGGCATGTGAAGCCCAGCCTATCAGTTTCTGTCTGTTCCTCCAAACTGCAAGGATCTACTGGTGTGGAAATCTCCTCCAGTAGAGATGCTGAGGGAAAAGGGTCATTCAGCTGGGGTTCCTTGCTGCTTAATTTTCAAACTGGAAGTATCTGCAAAATTCAGTATTTCATATGTAATAGCCCAGGAAAGCTCTTGCAGCATAATTGAGCTGGCTTAATTGAACGCAGTAGTAAATGACCTTTTAAAAGCCTTTTCTCTACCCCTAATTTCCATTTTTCATGGTCATTTACAACTATACTTATGATATCTTAATCTACAGCTACTAATGAAGCTCCAAAGTAGGAGCTCTAAAGTTCCTTTGGCTGAATGATTTTCAAGTTAGATGTTAATTTACATAAGCAATTCATATAGTAAATGGATGTTAAACAATGTCATGAGGTATTCCATGCAGTATGAAGAAGATAGTTTCATAAATGTGTCATTTGTTAAAGGATTTCTTCTAAACCTTTTTACCTAAATTCAGTAATAATAAAGAAACAATTAACTCAAGTATACTTTTTAAGGCAGCTAAGCCTTTCCTATAAACCATAATGTTAATTTGATGAATGTGTGCATTGGAATATAAAGGTTCTTAAAAGATTGTTCTGGAAACAAAACAAGCAGGTGTTCCTATACATTTAACAGTATTTAAGACAATATGGTTGCTTTAGGAAACAAAAATTTCTTGCCTTGCTGCTTCTTTCTTTAGAAAGCAAATTATTATTATTATTATTATTATTATTATTATTATTATTATCATCATCATCATCATCATCATCATCATCATCATCATCATCATGAATTTGGCCATATGCCAGCAATATGAGGTTATGTGGCTTGAATAGGATATCATGTTTCAAAATGGGTATGTGTAGCAGGAAGTAATCTTATGTGCTTCAACCAATATGTATTACAAATTGAAACGTGCTTTAAACTACAAACTTCTGCTTAGGGAGTTTTCTCACCTTTTTTAGGGGAAAGATGTCAGCTGAAAGGTGGGAGACCAAAAAGTTCTTACAAAGTAAGAAAAATACCATCAGGCGAATATCTGACAGTTTCAACTGTGGAATTACTGAGAATTTCAGTTTTACATGCAAAATCTTCACATATCTGTTAAGTTACAATGGGAATGTAAATGTACAATGCTTGTACAGTTTACAGGTCAAATATTTTTCTAATTTGTGCTTCCCCAAGTTTCTATACCAAAGCTGTTTACTTCACACAAGTCCCTTGCATACTTTTCCTGATCCTATGGGCAGATCAGAAAATGAGACCATTGTGTAAGAACCCTTCATGTGTTGTTTGTTTTCCCATGTTTTAAAGATTGAACAAGGTCAGTATGGCATAAATAAGCAAACAGCAAAACAGGCAATCACTAATATTTGGTTGTCTTAGTCTGACTTTAAATAGCAGAAAGGGGAGGGAGACAGCCACTTGAAAATTCTGTTGACATTCATCTTAATTGTAGAGGAAAAATACACTGTATACATGTAAAGTGGATTTTCAAAATTAGGTAAATAATTAATGAAATTGGCCTTTGACTTTCAGAAAAAGCTATCACTTAAAATTGTCTCATAAGAGACAAAGTATAACACAGCCCAGGTGCCTTTCTCATTTTCTCATTTGTAAAACTAGCCTGAAGTCAGACTGCTGCGTGTGTGTATATATATATTTGCAAACACACATGTATATATGGAATATGAGCATGGATAAGATGTTTACTTTCTTACTGCTTCAGATAGCCATTTTTGNCTTTTATTAAAAAAAAAAAAAAAAAAAAAAAGCAAGAAAAGGAAAAGGCAAGATAAGTGACAATTTAAGCTTCCCTAACACTTTTCTCTTCCCACCAAGTCATATTAATTTACAGAGAAAAAAATAATTATCAAAACATGACTGATGAAGTAAATTAGCTGCAAATGAAATTTACTCAGGAGTAGGGAATGGCTCCTTATTCTTTATGAGGAATTTACTTCTCTGAAATTTAGTTAATCATAAAGCAAATAAAAACTTTTAACCGGGACAAGGTGAGGAAGGGGAAAATCTTTTTCGTCTTTTTAGTGAACTTACCTGTTGAGTATAAGGGATGATGAAGATGGTGGGAACAAGGAGCCACCGCATGTTCCTGCACATTCAGAAGTGAAACTGGGAGATAGGGAACAGGCTGAGCTGTGTCAGAGGAAGCACTGAACACAAAGCTCTCCTCTGTCTCCCTTGCCAACCCAACTTTCCCCAGCACATGCACGAACACATACACGCATTCACACTTGAAATTCTCCTCTTCATACTCAACCAGCTTCACATTGAAATTTCCAACTGGCCTTCTTTTCTCTGCCCACTGCTAGAATACAGATTTTCACACCCTGCTTGATCCCATCCAGCTGATTCAGCCAGACTTAATTGAGGTCGGGTAGGGTGACATCTGATTCTTAAAGTCTTGCTGCTGGAAATGCAGTGTTATTTTTAACTTGTCTTTAAATCTACATTGCAGGAATTTCTGAAATCTGAAGGGCAGAGCCCCAAATACATGTATTTTATCAGATGGAGAAAGCAGAGTTCTTCAAAATTTCTAATGTATTGTGCCTAGCAAATCATTGCATAAAAATTCACAGTCAGTACATGCTCTATAGAGAGGGAAGGAGATGCTATAAAGTGTTAAAATGCTGCTATATATTCTGTACTGTTTCTTTCCATGGAATCCTAACGGGGAAGCCCAAACTATAATGTGCTTTTCCCTTGTCTTATTGCTGTGCCACTGCATTTAAGGACAAGATTATTCAAGTCTCCAAATTCCCTCCCCCTTAATACCATCAAGGTGATGGGTTTGATTTTTAGGCTAACAAGTGAGGGTCTCCAGAATAAGATAAAAGCTTCAACCCTGCAGCAGTGGTGTTGGTGGTGCCCTGGCAAATATTTCTCTTTCACACTTTTCCTTGCTCAGGCACCTCCTGAAGCCCAAGAGTTACTAGGGGAGGCTGCCAAAGACCACACTGACACAGCAGCCATGTGTGGATGGAGGCAGTAGTGGGAGTAGGGAATCAAATCCAGTCCAAGCACTTCTGTTTGGCTCCCGGACCTGGAGCACCACATGCCCTCTGTGGTTACAAATGCACCCTGAACTGCCCCTCCAAACCCTTGAGCATTTAGCTGTAAAGCACTGAAAAACTGCTTTTCTTCAACAGTCAATTTGTCACATAACTCAGGATGAAGTCCAGGCAGTACCTGGGTGACAAGTGGATGCAGCAGACCAGTTCATTTCATTATGTTACTCTGGTGAGTGGCAGTGCAGACTCAAGTCATCCTTGTGTTTCCCCTTGAAAGCTTATGAACATAGCACACAGGTTTCTCTAAAGTCTCTTCTGTATGCTATCAAAACATAGCTTCTTTGATAGAATCAGAAGATGGTTGAGGCTGGAAGAGGGCCCAGGGGGTCTCTAGTCCAAGCCCAGCTCAAGCTGGGTTCCTTCTGAGATCAGACTGTGTTACACGTGGCTCTGTCTATTTGGATCTGGAAAACCTCCAAGGGTGGAGGCTGCTGAACCTCTCCTGGCAGCCTTTCAGAGGGATAATAATGAGCAATGCTGGCTGTCTGAGGACATTCCAGGTTCAGTTTTCCCTTGCAGCCCCAAAGACACCCCTTTCACTCTCCAGCCTGTAGGAAGTGAGGAAGGCCAGTGGACTAACACATCCATTCTTCTTCTAGTACTGCAAGGGGAGCACACAGCATTCATTTGAAAAGTGTCTTTTTTTCTTTGCATTGCAGAGATAAAGCATGTGACCAGTGAAGGACTGGGAATGCTCTGTGTGAGCTGGCAAAGACTGGTCTGATGTGAATAATGGTCCCCAGTCTTCGGAAATAGGAGAGAGATATTTCTGTAGGAAATTACCCATTGGTTTCATACAGTGTATTTTGCTGGAATCACCTGGAGAACGTGTTATCTGAGCTTTAGAGAGTGAGACTTCGAAACTGTGGTTAGAGTGTAATTAGCTGATTGATAGAAAATGTTGGGTTTGGAAGGAGTGGAAGGAAAGCTCCTCCCCGAGGAAGACATTCTCTTGATATAACACATTAAAATGTGATTTTAGGTGGCTGGATGAATGCTCACATGTGTGCAAATCAATCAGCATACCTCTTCAGCCTGAGAAGGGCCTGCTGCTAGGAGTACTGCTCCTGCTATAATAGGACTCAGCTCTCCAGAACAACAACGTGTCTTCACTGCCTTTCCCTAACAAATGCACTTCAGTGAGGCTGGACCTTGCAGTACCTGCAGCACTGATCCCTGCATGCATAAATAGCCATAAGACTACAAAGACAGCAGCACTAACTCCTATGCATAAATAGTGCACCAAGGCATTGACTACTGAGTTTTGGGGTCTGTGTCTGTGCTACTATTGGCTCTGATTTCAATAAATGGAGGTGATCTGCCCTTGTCTCTCCTGCAGGATTTTAGTGATCCCCCACAACTTAAAAAATTATGTTTTTAATGCTATGTCCAGATTCAGCAATAGTTTGTCTGTATGCATCCTCCTTGCCAAATCTCCCTTGAAGATTTGATTACATAAAGCATCATTCATTTCCTGAACTAAACCTGCTCTGCTATCTGGTGCCATCCTAATACCACCTGAACGGAAATGTAATTTAGTTGTATATTCAGTGACCTCTACATACTGCACACATCTCTTTGGTGCTAAAATCCTCTTCCTGTCTGTGAAATATGCCATGTAAATCCATTGTCTTAAGAGATGGAAAAGTATGAGTTATAAACCCATAAATTGATATAACCATGCATTTAAACTGGATACAATGTCTTAGACAAAATGCCAGAGATATTCCTTATTGATACTTGTTGTGGGCCAGGATTTTCAATACTCCCTACTGGGCTTGGTGGAGTTACTGCAATAAAATCCATCAAAACCAGGGGTGGGTTTGGTCAGTCCTAATAACTGGGTGTTAGATCCAGACCCACACCAGAGCTGGGGGTTCACCTTTTGGCAGGAAGGTTTTTGCACATTGTCCTGTTTCGTTGTTCTTCGGGCATGGATGTTGCAAAGAGACTCCTCTGTTTCAGCCAAACCTACAGTTTGTGTCTCTTTGCTCAAATAAATAAACAGATGGGTAAAAAGGAATAGGAACGTTATATGACAACATATTGCCCTTGGCTCACCCTGTCTCCCATGCTGTTTGCTCACTTGGGCTTTGGAAGGAAGCTGCCTTCTTCAAAACAGCAGTGCTCCAAAAACACTGATGGATTTTACTAGGAGGTCTGCTTGCTATTGCTGGCAACTTGGGCACGCCGAGGCACAGACGTGTCCCTGCTGGGAGTGGCAGGGTTTGCTGCCTGGCAGCATGGCATGCACCAGGTCCTGGGATTAGCCATGCTCAAAGGTATGGTGAAGTTCCCAGCTGGAAGCCTGAGGCCAGGAACTGTGATGGTCCTTGCAGAGGAATCACTCGCCCACCACCAATGCACTGTTGTGAGGTTCCTCTCTTCTCTGCTGGTCAGCTGCTCAGCTTTTGTAAATTTGGGCCATTTTTGCTTCTCTACAAATTGAGTTTCAGACAAAAGTTGCACTCAAAAGTGTCCCATACCTCTCCTCCTGGAGCACCACCAACAGCAGCACATTCTCAACAAGCTGACTAAGGAACTTCTCCCAGGATGATGGGGGTATTTCCAGTGGGAAAGAAATTCATCTTGTCCTGCATACTCACTTCAGCAATAGCATGTGCAACACCAGGGTCACCTTTGGAGGGTTAGAAATGCTTTGTAGAAGGGCAGCTATACCATGTTCCCCACAGTGTGCCACTGTTTCTGTTTCAGCTGTGCTCTGCTTCCAAACTAATTCATAAAGTTTCTCTGAGCTATAACAGACGACCTCATATATGAAGATATTTACATGCACTTTAAGACTAAGTCCCATTTTCAAAACTGATTTATGCAGGTAGTTGTCTGTATCCTATTTTCTTCTAACACACCTTAAACACAGAAAAGATGCCATAAAGTGCTTGTATTCCAAAGCACACATCTCTGAAACGTGAAACTAGGAGTTCTCAGAATTTTTTAAGTTGAATATTTGTCATCAGACAGCCTGAGTTTTCGTGTTTCTGGTTAACAGATCATTTAAAAATATCTGTACACACTGAACAGGATCAGTCTGTGCTCTGCCTAGCTCTGTGGGGCAGGCTCTGTGCAATCAGTCCAGAAAGGCACAGGCTGCAAAAAGCATGCCAAAGTGAAGGAATAAAAATGAAGACAAATTGGGGGCCCACTGAGCAAGGCAAAAAAGCTCAACTGCACCGAGCTAAACTATTACACGCTGGAATTGGCCGATTCTGCACACAGTGCGGCGGCTCTGCTTTTTTCAGTTTGATGCTGAATTCACTGTGACAGGATAAACTCAGATCAGTCCAAACCATATTTGCAAATCAGCTTTTCTCCTCATAGCCCAGCTCTGTGGGCTCCCCAGTGCTGGCAGCTCTGGCCTCCTCTACCTTTCTCCCCCACAGCTGGGCTGCTTTGCAGAGCAGGCAGACAGCTGCTCCTCAGGGAGAAGCACTGTCAGGATAAATATTTGAGCAGGCCAGCTAATCCTGCATGTCAGGAGACATGTGAATGTCCACTGAGGCTTGTACAGTTCTCAAAGGGTTTCCATTGTTAGTTATAAGAGGAAATAGTAAAGCAGCTTCCCAAACTCCTGAACTATTTGCACATGTAGTTTGTGTGCCAGCTAAAAAACATTCCTGATGGAAATGAAAATAAGGTCCTAGTCAATGTCCTACCCAAACCTTCCTGGAGGGTAAGGCATGGGTGAGACACAAAAAAAGAGTTGTATTTTTCCCCAACCTAGTTGGGTTTTTTTTTTAAATTTTATTTTATTCTCAGTACATACTTTATTAACCTTTAAAAAAAAAAAAAAACCCACATAAATACTAATGCATTCTCTGTCTCTGGATCTATTTCAGCACCGAAACACAAACTCATCTCTTTGGTCTATAGGAAAAGTATATGATGCTCTCTACAGATCCAGAGACACACATAAGTTGTAGGGCACTGGCCAGATCTGGTGCCCATTTTTCATGCCAAGTGTCTCAGGAAGTGAAACAGCTTACAGTGGGCAAGGAAGGCTGCGCCTGCTCCTCCCCCCGCTGGTAGCATCATCTCCACTTCTTTCTCCTCATGAATGAAGAAGGTAAGAAGGCCACCACCACATCCCTTCCCCTGTGTACAAGGAAGCTGCTCCAAGTTTCAGGGCTGAAAGGATTCCTTCATTTGACAGGTACATTAAAAATAGCAGAAGCTGGGGACCTAGTGGTGGAAAGTCCAGAGAGCAAATGCTGGGTGGGCACAGCAGATCTGGCCATAGTCCAGGGTTCACAAAGATGGTAACAGCCCATGTTCAGATGCTTGAAAGGGAAGATTTTGGAAAGGGCATAAGAGAGTTCTTGTCCCAGCTCTCAGGCTATGTCTTTCAGGGTCTACAAAGCAAATAACTATCCAAGAGAAAAATAACCCCATACCTCTTTATGACAAGGGTATGGAAATGAAGGGTATGCAATTTCTTTATTTTCTACTTAAGAATTTCACCTCAGTGTATTTGTATCAAAGTGCAAAACCTAAGGGAAACTCAGTTTAAGCATTCACACTTGTTTATGGTTTTTTTTTTTCATTTTCCTTTAGAGAAAAAGCATCAAAATCTACAAACATCCAATCAAAACCCCACATCAATTCAAAATCTCCAGAGGGATTGCAAGCTTGCCCAGCTTGCAGGAGAATGCAGTTGATTTGTGTTGGGTTGACCCCCTCAACAATTCAGTTGTACAGTTATCCTTCCTCTTGCATGCCTACCGCAGAATTCCCTGTAAATCATCAGGGGAAAAGCAAACAAACACCTCTGTTGCACAACTATGTCAATTTATTTTATCCCAATGTTTTGGTCCAAATAACGTGTTCACCACCACCACCAGGATGAAAGAGAAGAGATGGCAGGAAGAAATCAGCAGGTGACTTGCCCAAGTCTCATTTGCCATGTGGGTAGAAGGGGAAGGATAGGAAAAATAAAACAGGAAGGGGTTAAGACAAAAGTCTTCTGGTGAATGATTGCACCTGAATCAGGCATTTCCAATCCAGAAAAGCCCATAGGACAGTTCAAACAAGTGAATAATGTGTCTGGGATCCAATGTTTTCAGTATGTTTTGCCTAAAGGATTATTTCATTTCCATTTTCTATAAATGAGTCATGACCCATTGATAGTTACAAATCTCTCTATATTTATTCTGCAAAAGTTGTACCTCAGATATGTCACCTTATGGTTTTTTGTCTCATTAAAATTCTGGCTCCTCACTTGGTGGGGGACATAGTGCTGGCTCCAAGTGGGACAATGCAGTGGCAGAAAGCAAAACCAGTGAAATCTAAATAGGAGAGAGAAACAGAAGGTTTAATGCTGCTGTAGCCAGATCATTCATGAGGCTGGTGTCCTCTCACCACTGCTCTGGTCAGACCTGAGGTCAGCTGAGGGTGCAGGCACTGCACCTAATACCTCATCCTGCCATTCCTGCTGACCAGTCACCAGAGGAAGGATACCCTGGAGTACCTGGGCAGACACCCAGGAGGCTTCTGAATAAACCAGGCATGGCTCTGCACTGCAAAGCTAATTAGGAAAAAGGAAGAAAACCTTCCCAATGTAATTTAAAGCAAGAAAGATTTCCTTTTATGTATTCCTTTATGTTTTCCTTTATGTATTCTCAATAATGCATCTATCCCTCCACCCCTTGCCTTTTTAGATCTCTTTCAGACCACCTTAAATTCTTTGGAGAAATGCTCACTCTTGCATTAGGTACAGCCCTGCCATCTGTCAGATCTTTTTTTTTAAATTAAACGCTTGTTTAATATCAGGGGGGGAAATTGCAGCAGTGGCTTGGTTTTATGTTTCAGTCAAATACATGTTTGCTCTCCTAAATGAGTTCAGAAACAAGCAGTAACCCTGACATTTCCTGGGGAATCCAGTTCATCTGGGACCTCATCCAGACATCCCAAGGTTGGACTCCTGCCTCAGAGCCTGTCTCACCAAAACTGTAAACCAGCTTCAGTGATGGCAACTTCCCACCTCTGTGGGCATCTTCATGCATGAAAAGGAAAAGGTTCATTTTAAGGGAAAAAGGTTGGGTTTTTTTCTCATAAGACAGAGAAGTCATGTCTGTTTATCTACACTCCTGAGAGACTCTGAGGGAAGACTACCAAGGTACCAAGAGACCCAAAGAAAGAGATAAGAAGACACAACAATGGGAACCTCATGCCAGACAAATTCTTATGTTTAACAGAATGAACTACAATACAATATATGGAGGCATGTGGCAGTTCTCTGCCTTTGTTTTAGGTGAGATTCCCCTAAGTGTCCTCCAATGGGGACAGGTACATGTTTACTAGAACCCTTTCTGTTTCTGGAGAACCACAAGTACTTTCATGGTGCAAATAATTTCTTCAAACAGACACTTCATCTTCAGGCTGAAATGAATTGCATCTGTTTGTGTATCTCTGTACCTTTTTGTCTCTGGTGACCATGCTGGGATCTTGGGGTGACATCTGATGAGACAAGTGTGAGTTTTCTGCCTAGGCATCTCTCTGGCACAGCTACTTGAATGAAACAAGTAATTGTTCCCAAAGCTTAGGTGACCAGGTACAGTGGAAAACTTGATGCTTAGACATGCTCAGATGACCCCACAGTCCCTTCTGGCCTTCTCTCTGAGTTTCTGGGGCTGGCACCACAGCAGAGCCATTGGCATGGCATAGGCAGTCAGGACCAGCTCGTGATTCAGATGACTTTGAAAAGTGCTTTTGGTTCCCTGCATCAGATGAGGGGCAATGAGAGAGGATGGCCCTTTGGCAGTGCCCAGAGTGAAGTCACAGAAGAAATCAGCCACCAGCAAGCATTGACCTGGCAGCTCTGCCCAGCACAGCACCCTCTACCAGCTTCTTCCTTTCAATGTGAAGAGGGCTTCAACAAAAAAAATTGTAAGAGGCTCACTAGAGCACCTCTGAGCATGGAGGATTCATTCATTGTCACTGTTCTGATTCACTGTTCTGAAGATGTTGAATATGTTCACATTACTCATTCACTCTGAACAGAAGAGATGAGCTCTCTGGCTTCTGTTTCCATATACTTAAGCTACATTCAACAGAAAAGAAACCCCAGGTGGTTTTTGTTGAGAGACTCAGGGAAGGTTAGATAAACTGGCAACTGGATTTTTTTTCTTAAGAAACTATGAAAGGTGGTATTTAGAAACTGCTTATTTGAGATGCTGTTGCAACTGTGGACAATGGCAGATGTTCCCAAAGTATGCTGTTTGGAAGTAGGAACAGTTGCTGTATTCGTGGTGGGGAGCTTGCTTTGTGCCTCCAATAGTCTTGTCCAGTGTCACACAGCAACTCTTACTGTTGTGTCAAAACACAGGCAAATTTCCCCTCTGGAAGCCAACAGGCAGATAAAGGAAACAACTGCAAATAATGCTGTGGAGTTTCTATACTGACACAGAAACAACAGGAAAAAGCTCATATCTAATCTGTACTTGGGAGGTTTTCCCACCTTCAAGAAGTTCTTCCCCACAGTGGACACAGACTAACTCAAAACCTTTCAGAGGACTTAGTCCTGCCCCAACTGCAGCTGGATCCTGACAAAAAAAATGGAGAACCGAGGCAGAAATGCTTCCCTGAGTCATGTGTCTGATCCAAGGCAAGGTCACAGTGAGCTGGGGACAGCCCGGGGTGCACACGCATGGATGAGCGGCGCTGCCTGACAGCCAGCCTGTGCTGTGACAGCAGCGAGAAGGTGACACTGAGTGGGCTGCAGAACTCCAGCTCCAGACCTTTGCCACGGGCAAAAGCACTCCCACAGACATAGCCCAGAGGATGTAATTGCCATGGTACAGAAGGGCAAAGCTCAGCTGTCAATTAAAATCTCAGCAAAGTCTCACTTAGCATCCGCGTTGCTCATACACCATGCCTGAACTTCGCCCAGACAGAGAGGAGGCTGGAGGGGAGGACAAAAAGACACACCACTTCAGGCAGGGTGGCCACACCATCTAAATTTAGCAGCTTGTGTATGGATTGTAACACCTCAGCTCCATGCACAGCCCACATAGTCTTCAGGCATCTTCAAAGCAATGAACCAAGCTCAACTTTTCCTCAGTGATGCTGGACCTCCAGCTGCTCACACTCTCCCAGGCAGTCAGGGCTCAGCATGGGTCTGGCACCCTTTGCAGTAGTTAGGGCACAGACACTGATCCAGTTTTGGGGGGAAGTGAATTTACTAGTACAGATATGAGCAGTGCTGTGCCTGCAGCCCCCAGGGCCAGGTAATGATCTCTGCTCTGGTTTATTATAGTGGAGAGACAGCCTCCGGGTCTGAAATGTAACTGGTCATTTTTCCATGTACCTTCTGCTAACAGGATCCAGAGTGCAGTTGCCTATTATGCATTAAATCAGGAAATTACTATCATTAAAAATCACTTTATTCCATCAGTTTTATAGTCTTCTTGCAGTTGCCAGCTTTTGTCTTCAACTGCACACTGAGACTGTGTCTACATGACTGTCAGCCCTTTTTAGGTCTCTTGAAAATACCAAGTACACCTTTAAAATATCTACCTGGGGTCCTGCAAACAGAGTTGCCATAGCAGCATGGAAATCTGACCCAGCAGAATATCTTTGCTTGCCTTTCCAAAGGTGAAAAACCATTCAGAACATCCAATGGATACTTCTCTAAAACAAACTGGGCTTAAAGAAAACCTGGTTTGTCCCTCTCTCTTAAAATAACAACTTGAGACCTAAAATCAGTAGTTGCATAAGAAAAGGGGGAGGCCAGTGGCATGAGAGGCCTGATAGGATCTGAAACCTGTGTAAGTCTGTCCTGAAATCAGAGCAAATCCCCAGCAATGAGAAGACAGATGTGTTGATGTTGGTGGCTAGGGCAGCCCTCAGCACAGCAGTGCCTCAGTTCTCCCTTTGCCTTCTTCAGATATCTGTCACAGTAGCATTATTGTTATTGAAAATACCTGCCTTTATTCTCTTTATTCTCCTTCCTTCCTTCCTTCCTTCCTTCCTTCCTTCCTTCCTTCCTCCCTTCCTTCCTTCCTTCCTTCCTTCCAAGGAAAAAAAAAACAGCTTTTGCAGTTCTCCTGAATATCAGTGCTGCTATAAAACGTTTAGGAAAAAATGCACACAATGCAGAAAATAATAAGGAACAGCAGTTGTTGGTATTTTCATCATGCCATAGGAGTGCCTAATATTTAACTGATATTACAAGCTGAGAGTACCTTCCCTCCAGGACCCCAGGCCTCAGTTCTTCAAAGACCAGTGCAGTTGCACAGAGGGACTTTTTGATGTGCATAAAGCTTTGTGCCTAAGTATTTGTAGGGCTGGAGCCTGACCTGATGAGCACAGAAATTTGGAGAAAACTACAAGGAGTAACAGATCAGTTCAATCTTGATTGGATGAAATCAAAGCTGAGGCACTCAGCAGTGCCAAAAGCCATTTAGGATGAGAAACTTCTGACCCTTTGAGAGAGAAATGCAGAGGTTCTTAAATGCTCAGACTAATTGAGTCCTATCAAGGCCTGAGGTGCACAAACATCCTCAGCTCCATCAAGTTGCTCACATCATGTGTCCAGCTGTACAATGATGAACAAAGGGAGGTAACAAAGGGAATCCCTCCTTTAGGGAGAAATTTAGGCCCCGTCACTTGACCTATAATTTAAAATCTCTGAGATCCCTAAATCTTTATATTCAACCTCACCCAACACAGAGCTTTATTGTGAGCCAGATAGCTCCAGAACTGAGTGCAGAAGCTTCCTATTGACCTACAGCATTTCTGCCTGCAGACTGTCTAGTCTGGATTTGAGGAATCCCTTCTTCTGTGTAAACAAGTCCAATGTATATCCCCAGCCTGCCTGAATCTGAAGTTCATCTGCTTGACTATCTTGCTCCTTTTAAATAATGATCCTTTAAGTCTTCTCTGAATGTATCCCAGACAATTATTTGTAGGCTATAAGGAGCTCCCACGTTAATCTTCTCTTGTGCAGGCTACAGGACTTGTTGTATCTTCTTCTAAATTGACCTTCTCCTTTTCTCTATCAGCCTTTTTGTCTTCTTTTTGTACTTTGGCTCACACCCAATCTCTGATGGAGCTCCTGCTAGTGCGAGTTCCAGGGAACAACACTGTGCAGGGTGAGGGGCTCCCTTTGGTCCAGGCTCCCTCAGCCACCAATTCTCACAAGTGACTCCTTGTTCCCAGCAAGGATTATACATATCAGCAGCACAACAAAATAAGGGATCAACTAATCTGCAGCTTATCTCTGGGTGCTGTGCTTTTTCTTCTAAGTGATCTCTTTCCTTATAAAGGGTGGGAGGGAAGGAAGGAGGAATGGAAGCATATCTGGGTCATATCTTCTTTGTTTGGGTTTTTATTGCCCCTCCTTTTACTTAGGACACATCAGTAATTTAGAAGCCCTCTAGTGGAATGCTCTTGTTGACAGCCAGGGTCAGAGCAACTCAAATTGGAAAAAACATAACAGAACAAAAGCTTTTACAGATTTTCTACAAACTCAACTGCCATCCCAAGCCAAGAGTAGCTGCTGCCCAGCAGCCCAAAGTAGAAGTACCCCATGGGGTGGCCTGAGTGCCTCTGTCCCCATTGTCAACCCCTGCCACCCTCAGCACAGGCTGGCCTTGGCCAGAGACAAAGGAGCTGGTCACTGCTTCATGGATTGGGGTTTTCCAGACTTACTGTTGATTAGGTAAACCAGTCTTTCTTGAAATTGAGGGAGTAATTGCAGGTTTAACAAAAGAAAAGAAGGAGAAGTGGTGAACCAGGCCAGCATGGGTACCTGCATGCCCAGTAGCCGCAAGGGAGGTTCTTCAGGGGTCTCTCCACTGGCCATGATCTCTCCACTTGGAGATCAGGGCTTTGACCTGACTGTCGGTTGCACTGTCTCCTGGTTTTGCCCAGGCTCTTGGAGACAGCTGCCTTGGTGAGGCTGGCAGGAGATTAAAGCCCTTGTTCCTGAGGCTGTCTGTTTTGTCTAAGTGTGGGTGGCAACACACGGTTTCACAATCATTATTCTCCTTTACAGAGGGACAGGAGGGAGGTTTGTGCTGGATTTTGTAGTGGGAAAAGACTGAATGTTTCACAGTTCCCTTTGTATCCTGCCACGGTCTTATACATCAAAGAAATCCTTTTTTCTGCAGAAAGTAGAGTATCTGGTGGGAGACAGGAGAAAGTAATTGCCCCACACCCAGTAGCAAGTCCAGCAGATCCTAAATTTCTCACCACTTGGGTTATTAATGCCATTTTGGAGGTGTCAAGCAGAGTACTGTGGAAAAGCCCATATCCTGATAATCAGGACAAAACCTACAGAAAATGTGAAAATTTTGCTGTGATATTCCTGGATGGCTACAGCTCTGAGATGCAACCACTAAAGATTTCTTTTTATAGCAACAACAGCTCTAGTGTCACCTAATGGGGACTGAGAATTTGGGTCATAAGCTAGAGCTTTTGCAGAAGGGCTTTTCCAAAAGCGGCTCTGCTCCGTGCAATGCCGCACGCTGAGCATCGGCAGGTGCAAGAGGAAAAGGCAGCGCTGGCGCCTCCGGGTGAGCGCTGCCCTGCCCGCCTGCCCCCTCTGAAGCGTGGCGTCTCAGCAGCCAAAACTCTCGGAGGGACAATTTTCCATCACACAGGGAGCATGAGCAGCACTCGGCCGGGAAGGTTAGCAGCAGGATTTGCAGGGAGAGCCCTGATTCCTCGCCTGATGAAGGAGGCCAGGGCGGCCGGCACGGACGGTGCGCTCCCGCGCTCCCCGCGGCGGAGGAAGCCTCGCCGGGAGCACTCTCTTCCGAGGGAAAAGCGATTTGGCTGCTGCCTGAGCCATGTTGGTTCACCCCCTGAATGACAGGGGGTGAAAATGTGCTTTTGGCAGGGGTAATGGTGGGAGTGTGCCAGCTCCCAAGCTACCAGTGCGGGCAATGGGCTGCCCTTTCTCTCCCCACCTCCAGGCAGCCTGTAGCTGTGCTGCTCGCAGGGAAAGGCCGGGAAAGGGCATGGAGAGGAGAGGGGAGGGGAGGGGAGGCAGCCCCGGAGCTCCGGGCCGGGCGGTGCTGCAGTGCCCGTACAGAGCGAGCCCGGGCAATTTACGTAAGAGGAGTACACGCTTCCCGTGATTTAGCAGTTTACTTTGTAGTGTCAGAGGGAAGCAGGGAATGTTTATGGTATTTGCCCCAGAGACATGTTTGAAAAGCTGAGTAAGTAAAGAGGAAGGCATAAGCAAAATTTGTTGTGAGACAAGGAATATTAATAATGAATGGATGCTTTCCAGAGTGGAAATAGGTTACTGAAACAGGCTGCTCCTCTGACCAGGGGCAATTTGGGAAAAGATTTAGACAGTGATGTGTTAATTTGGCTAAGAACAGAAATACATTTAATTTAAACACAGCTGTAATGTGCCACAGAAGCTACAGATGAGTCTCTACAGCGACCATCACTGGGGTTTCAAAAGAAAAAAGTTTTGAGGCTTAGGAGATACTTTGTGATATAACACTCCAGGTTATCCCCATGGGATTTTGGGGGAGAGTCCTCTGTCCTCCCTCTCCCCCACAGCTGGACAAAACATGTTTGGGTTCTGCAGCTGCATTTCAAAAATCACAGCAAACAGCACAGTGTTGCAGAAAAAATACACAGTAAAAAAAGCCTAATTTCTTTCATCTGAAAAACTATCCAAATTTCACTCCATAACGAAGCTGGGCCAATGCATGACCTCTGATCAAAATGAAGGGGCAGCAGCTGGGTTAGATACCCCCACCCACCTTTTCATCTGGGGTTGCAGGACACCAACTCTCTGCCGCAAAAGAACAACAAAACTCCACTATTTGCCTGGAAAAACTAAAGATTTGGGCCCAGGGCCGTAATTCCTTGGAGCATCAGCTGAGTATCCATAACTGTCCCCACCACAAGGAGTGGTGCCATGTTGACACGCAGGGAAGAAAGAGCTCATCCTCCCAAATGTGAACTGATACTCCTAAATTAACACACTCAACAACCATGCCACAAACCTCAAAACTCATAAAGTTCTTTTGAAAAGCACATAATTTTTAAAAATGAACATTTTTGTTATTTTTCTGTTTACTCAGTCTCTAGACTTCTGGTCCCTGAGGTTAGCTCTGCAGCCAAAGGACTACAAACTTTTTCCAAAACTAAAAGCCAGGTTTGCCAAGGAATTGTTTAGTCACACAAACTGAGACTGTAAGGAAAAAACACCAAAGATCACAAGACTCCTGATAATTTTCTGGACTTGTCATCACACATGATTTGTCATGTAAGCTTGTGGAGAACGGTGGTTTCAAAATCCTCTGAAGTGCTCTGGTTTTATGGAAACTCTTGAAGAAGTAAATACTGGATTTCCTTTTTAACTTTTTCTTTTATTTTTCCTTTTTTCTTTTGGTCTTGTTTTTTTTTGGGTTTTTTGGGGGTTTTGTTTGTTTGTTTGTTTGTTTTGGGTGGGGGGAGTTGGAATGGGGTTTTTTTGTTGTTTGTTTGTTTGTTTGGTGGTGGGTATTTTTGTTTTGGTTTTGGGAGGGGCTTTTTTGGTGTGGGCTTTTTTTTGACTAGTGTAGTACCCTGAAGTAATTTGAGTGTTTTTATACTTAATATTTCAGAATCTATGTAAGCATTCAGAAAGAAGCAGATTTCTGTCCATCCAGCTGGATTCAGCTGGGAAACGTTCACTCTTCTCTTCAGCATATTCCCTAGTTCAGAATTTCTCATAACAGAAGAGAGAAGTAAATACTAAATTGGCTTCTTTTATTGAGCAACAGGACAGACAGAAATGGAAATAAATGTGTAATATATGAAAAATGAGTTTGTAAAAGAGGTTAAAAGAATTTTTTGTCAGATTTTATAATTTGTAATCCCACACACAGTTCTGTTAACCTGCCAGTGGGTTAACAGCTACTTTAATAAAAAATGGGAAGCAGCAAAACATTTTATTACCTTGTCTTTTGTCTGTTTGTACTGTCAGTAAGATAGCAAAGAGGAGTAGCTAGCTATCAGAATTAAACACCCTCTTTTCCAAAGTCTGATCATGCACAAATATATGGTGCCAGGCACTAAAAGAGGGATTTTTACAGCTGTGGAGTTTCTGTGTCTGTCACCACAAGGCCTTTCATGCTGGGGTGTGCTGAGAGAAAGGCAAAATGCTCAATGATCCCAATGCCTTTCTGCATCCTGAAATTTCTGCCTGCAACCAGTGCCATTGCCCTGTAACCGCAATAAAGCCACAGCCACACCAGGTCTCTCCCCTCCTACTTCCTCCCAAGCTTAGTAAATAAACTTCCTGCATCATTTGCTAAAGTACAGACAAACACACTTCTCAGCAACATGCCTGTGAAAGCTGCAGTCCCTCTTCTACTCACCCACATGTGTGTAAGGACACCCAATTAATGTGCCTAGCCTTAGCACTAAAATGAAATTTTGATTTCATCATAACACACTAGCTTGACAGTCTCTCACTAAAATAATGCCAAGTTCCACAATACTTGTCCTCCCAACCTCACATGCCACTTCCTCAAGGTTAAATAGGTCACACTGCACTGCTGTCTCCACTACCTGCACATAATTATATTTTCTGTGTAAGTTTGTGTGTGTGTTCCTCATGTCACAGCAATTCATACAGACACACTCAGGTGGCATACTCTTGTGCCAGCCTTTGGAAATTGTCTGTTTTCTGTGAGATTAAGTTCTTCCCTCCTAATTAAAAGAATTGTTCAAATTTGGCAAAATTAATTGAATATACTATTAGCTAATTTATTTTTAGTTAGACCTAAGGGAAAATCCAATTATAGATGACAAAGTTCTACAGTGGATCTCCATCTTCTCCTTTCCCCTCAAGAAACTATTTCTGATGAGCCAAATCCTCCTAACATTTCCTACCTCCAGTACACCACTACCACTGCAAGCTGTCTGGAGAGCTACCTGTGACCAGTCTACAAACCAGGGTGACCCCAAGGACCTGAAGTCTGGGTGCTGGAGGTGGCTCTGAGTGATGGCAGCTCCCTCCACCAGCTTGCATTTTGTAGAAAACCAGGCAGTACCCACTTTCTGTAGCTGCAGTGTCTGCCCCCACTGGTGCCCAGATATGAATTTTAAAGCATTCCCTGGCGGTTAAATTGAATATTTGCTTAGGAGCAATGCCTTTGAGGTTAAACATTTCTTTGAAGACTGAAGGGTATTGCAGCTCTTCAGCCTGATGCTTCATGATTATGCACCTCAATGGCTTTTAGACACCCTGGTATCCCTTAGCTGAAGCTCTCCTGATGGTACACTGACAGTTTCCCCAGCCAGAGCTTTTGTCCTGGTAGAAAAGAGCAGCAGTGCAGCACCGGCTGCCAGGCTCTGCTGGGAGAGCTCTGAGGAGCACAGTGTGTGCACACAGACTGGAACTGCCCTGCTGAAAGACCACAACAGCTCCCTTTTGCCAGCTGGCAGCTGATAAGCAGGGACATGATTGTCCCCTCACAAATAAGAACATGAAATTTAAAAAAAAGAGTGCTAGCACACACCTGACAGGCACCTGGCATTCAGGTCCAGGCCAGTACCTGCACTCTGGATTTAGGATAACTTGTCAGGACCACCTTCTTCCCAAAAGCAGGATGTTTTATACAAAAGAGCACTGATTCCCTCCTGGATGTGAGGGATTTTAGACATTCAGGCATGTGGAGATAAGGAATGCACTTCAACTTGAGAGACTCCTTCCCCTGCCTGAATTTGCCTTGGGTTATCAGCAATGCAGCTTCTTCTGCTGT
>VZRH01008103.1:516616-545724 GCA_013397555.1 Urocynchramus pylzowi
AAGGAAGGAAGGAAGGAAGGAAGGAAGGAAGGAAGGAAGGAAGGAAGGAAGGAAGGAAGGAAGTTCCAGTGTCACAGTTTTCATGCACAGCTTAAGTCAGCAGTAAAAGGTGTGTTTCCAAAGGAGGCTAACTAACCATGCCAGAAAAAGAAGATTTCTGTGTGCATACATATACACAACACCACTATGGATGTGTTGCACAGTATAGCTAAACTGGTAGTAGTTATTATATAGCTATAATGATAGTAGCTATTGTTCAGGTGAACAAAGAGTAGAAAGGGAAAAAAAGGAAAAGAAGAAATCAGGTTGCTCTCTCAAATGGTCATAATAATTACAATGACTGTTTTGCTGTGTGCCCCTCTACAGCCTCAAGGCCAACTTCACTGCCTCTCCAGAGGCAGAAAATGCCAGTGACTATCAGGGAAGTTGCCATTCTGCTGTGAGAAGTTTCTCTGTCCAGACTGAAAATGTTGTGTTCAGCAGCCTGCATGAAAACTGGATGCTGCTGCTTTCATCTGGCCATCCTCAGCACTCGCTTTTCAGACCACATTTGCATTTCCTTCACTGTAGGGCAAACCAGACCCTGCCATCACTTCAGCATGATAGCAAGTGACCTCAGGGCTCTACAAACCCCTCAGGGCTGGTGAGAGCAGCCCAGTTCCCCGAGGGTGGCACTAGCATCCGCCTCCGCCTGCAGTCAGTCCTTCTTGCTGAGGCTGTGGGGCAGGAAGCCAGAGCCTGGCCCCAGGGAATGGCACCATCTGCCTCTGGCACCCCTAGGAGGAGGCTGCCTAGAGTGGTTGCTTTAACAGGCCATGCTCCTCTCAGACAGGCAGCAGTGGTGCTGGGTGTCCATCACCAGCGACCTGTGGGGTCAGCAGCCAAATCACTCATTTCAGGCAGAAAGAGGGTTGGGGGGGCTGTGCTTCAGTGGAAATGGCCTCACAAAGCACTGTAGGGTGAGGTTTGTTGCCCACTGAAGGATCACCTGCACTTCTGGATCAGCATGGGCTGTTTCAGGCCTGGTTACAGCCTTTGCCAACCAGTTCCCCACAGCCAGCTCACCAGACCCCAGCTGAGCACACCAGCCACTGCCCTGAGGCTGGAAGCAAAATTCCTCAAAGACTTAGTGATGCTCTCAGCAATATTGCACAGCTGTTGAGTGCCTGGCACTGGGGAGAGATGGTTTGCAGCTAAATGCTCTGCTGGTGCCTGCAGGGCAGTGGTGACCCCTTGGAGCTGCTGCTGAGCCATTTCCTCTGACCCTACTGTGGCGTTTTATCTTGCTGTACCACTGCAGTGACCAACAGATCTTGCCTGCTGGGACTTGGCTCCTCCACTGGGAAGGCTCAGGGCTGTAATTTGTCAGACCAGATGCAGCTGACTGTAGGGGTTTTTTTGGGTTTTTTGCAGGTCTTCAATTGCAAACAAGGCAGATGTCTGTTCCAAATACACATCTAAGGATATCCACCCTCTGTTTGTCCTCAGTGGATAAAAACTATTCTTTGGGTGTATTTTGTTATTTTGTTTTCTCAGAAAAAGGGGTCTAAGCAAACCAAATGACTCATATGCAAGAAGGATCTGCTGTCCTTCAGCTAGAAGGGGCACAGGGGGTGCCCAGGGCAGCAGTGGGCACCAGCAGTGTGCAAGCAGCAGAGGTGCTCCTCAGTACCCCTCCTGGCTTCCAGGGAACCCCCCTTGGCACTGCACAGAGATCTGCTTTCAACACCTGCAGCTTTTCCTCCTATGAGCACCCTCACAAACCACAGAGCACAAAGAATCCTGACTGTAGAAACAAAAGTGTGTATTTTTGTTATAAACTCAGTGGATATAGTAACTACATGCATCACCTTTTTATGCATATCTCTCTCCTGGCAGTTCTTCAGCCAGTATGTCTGCCCGGGTGAGATGCTGTCACTTCTCTACTACAAAGGGATCTGAGCTCTCATTTTCCCTTCATGCCCAGAAGATCTCACCTAGCATGGAGAATAGCCAGACATCTGTGCTGTGTGCAGGGTAACAAGTGTCCTCTGTTTTCTCCCATAAGAAAGATAAGGCTTTCACTGGATGTACTCAGAAAGAGCAGACCTCTTGCTCTGCTATCAGATGTTCTCCCTTATGGAAAATGCAAGCCCCAGGAAATAGTTATGGCTCTACATCATTTCAGACAGGGCCTGGCCCCAGCCAGATTTTCAAAGCCCTGTTAAAAATAGATTTTCACTCCCCAATTTCATTTTCTATCCAATTTTCTCTCAGTGCTGCACCACGCCCACGCTGTTTCTCCTTAAACTGAAATGCTTCCCACCACTGCTTCCTTTCAACACCCCTCGCCAGGCTTGTCATTTACTGTGCATCTGCATTTTGCAAGCCACAGCCAGCAACCAAAAGGACAGAGCCTTTCATGTTTTGCTTAGCACCAGAGGGGGAGAAAGCAACATGTTAAGAGGAGGCACCCACAGCTGACAAGGCACTCCAAAATGGGATAGGTGTGAGGCTGAAGGAGCAGTGTGGGAATGTCTGGTGGCTCTACAGTGCTTAAGCACAGAAGACTCTGGGCCAGTCTGACACATGAAGGTTATTTAGGGCTAAGAGCCTTCTTGAGGTAAATGTTCCTCTGCAGTCACCAAAGAGAGAGAACAAGGTTCACAGTCAAGTCAATATTGCAATTTGGAGAAGAGCCTTAAAATACAGTGTGAGCTAGGTAAGTTGCAGAAATAGAGTGCAATGAAACTGAGATTTAAGGAGACAAATGTGAATTGCTTCCTATCTAAGGGAAACATCAGTTGCACAAACACAGAAAGCAGGGATGCTGCTTTTGCACAGCACAGCCCAGCCTAAGACAAGAGTTTATTCTGAACCATACAGGAGCACTGCATGTGCATCCCAAGCAAGTACTTTGCTCATGCCTAAAACTAGCAGGGTCTTTTCCCAAGGTAGACTGCCACAGGTAGGTCTTGGTGTGAGCACAGCATTTATCTGTGGGACATCCTTGTGTCACAACTGGCAAAAAGAAATGTTGGAGGAAGTCCTGAGAGAAATTAAAAAAAAATAAAAGGAGTTTAAAATAATCTGACAATAGAAGAAGGTGAAACTAAATGTGTTCAAAGGAGATACCCAAAGAAATCAGTGAGGTGTAGAAGATTATTTCTACAATTGCACAGACCACACCCCGATCCATTTATTGAGGACAAAATAACAAGCACAGCAAAACCAGAGAAAGCAAAGATGAAATTACATGTACTTTTGAGAAACCATGCAGAATTTCTGCAACTGATGGAAATAGATGGGACATGCTGTATTGTCCAAGCAGGCCTGTGCTCCTGGCTGCAGCTACTGTGGGCACACCACAGTTTCCTGCAGCAGCACAGCCCTGACAGCTCCTGCAGCTGCAGGGTGCTGCTCCACCAGTTTGTGTAACCAGGCTCCCTCCTCCTCCCACCCACAGGAACTTTGCCCCATTGCCCCTCTGAGAACACTTCCCACACTTCATTCAGTGTAATTATCTTAATGAGCATTTTTGACACAGGTATCCTTGGAAGGATTTTCTTTCTCAGAATTATAGGCACTTTAAAATGTTACTCATCTTGCTCATAGAAGCTTTATTTTTCCTCTGTTTATATCATAGGTAATCTGTTGAAAATAATGAAAATTTATTTTGTGTGGGTATCCAAAGCAATACATGAGCCAGCACAGAGAGATGCAGAGGGACCTTTCCACAATGTGACACTTCAGAATGTTCCCCTGTCCTCTGCTGGAGCTGGACACTGCCTCCTGCAGAAACGGTGAGTTGTTTTGAAATGCTGAGGAGAAATTGGCAACTTTTTTCCTAACTTCAGGGCTTCTCTTTTTCCCCAAGTGGTGTACTGTGGATGTTCTGAAAGATTTATTTTGCTCTTCAGGGGGAAGGCAATGCTATGCTGTAGCCTCCTCCCACAGCTGTCTTCTGCAGAGGCTGGGGACCAGAAAGCCCCTTGGAGCTCCCCAGTGCTCCACAGCTCCCCAAAGCCACTGGGCTTGCATGGCAAAAGCAGATGGGTTCATTCACTGGGACAAGAGGTCTGCAGGGAAGCATCTCATGGACTCAGTGAGCAAGGCCACAGGAGGACTAAACTGTTTATGGCTTCAGCTGCCAAATTTTATGTTTGCTTCCCTGTAGTGAGGGTCACGCTGCTCTTGTCTTTCATCAGGCACTTTGCTGTTTATTTTAGCCAGCACCCTCTGTATTATAAACCCCTGGGCACATGGACAGGCCTGGGTTGTCTCACTTGGAGGCAGGGCAAGGTGTGGCAGATGCCCATCAAATTTTATATATCTGACTACACCAATGCACAAATGACCCTTCTTCTGTACAATGATGATGAGAGGACTGCACACACAGTTGGCAGCAGGAGGTGTCCCAGAATCCCAACAGATTCCCTCCAACATCTGCTCAAGAATAATTTTTCTTTTGCTTTTAATATTTTTTTCTGTTTGAAAAGAAGAAAACAAGCAAAACCACAGGATACAGTAAACTGCTTAGAAGGGCAATGATCTGAAGTTGTAGAAATCACCACAGTGCTGTGTTAGGACACTGGGAATTCAAAATGTTCAATAATAAAAGGACAGCTCACATTCAAAGGTGACATTCAAAGCAATTCAAACAGCATAATAAAGCAGTATGTAATGAGGTACACAGTTCATATCAAAGGTCCTCTTATGAAAGAGCTGCTGAGTGTGCTGTGCAAAAGGATTTAAAATAGACATTTCTGGTTAAACAAGGTCTCTTTCTAACATACCTTCCTTTCTGACTGTTCCTGCAGTCAGGGAGGTCATATCATAAGGCTAAATTTGTGACGACATAGCTGTTTCCATGGTAGCTAACTATTGTCATAAACACTGAGCTTTATGATTTCACAGCTGGATTAAGAAAAAAAGAGAATCAGGCTGGAAAGGGAGGAAGTTTTTTATTCCAACGAGAGTTAGGGGAATACAGAAGATTGCAGGCAAAGAAAATTGCTTTTTGCGTAAATGTTCTTTTTTAAGTTTACCCCAGTGTGAAAGTCCTTTTTAAGGGATATAATTTGGGTAACGATCCCTCTCCTATTTAAATGCTCACAAGGCTAATAAGCAAGCTTGTCTATTTTTGGAACACTTCAGCAGTAAGGCTGGATGTTTTGCAGCAGGAAGCCAACAGTATTAAAATGTGTTTTCTTCACTTTCCTGAAAGCTCCTGACCCCTTCCTCCCTAATTTTCTGTAACTTCCCCATCTAGAAAGCAATGTACAGGTGAGGTTAGGTTATTTATGATGGTGAATAAACCCCACCAGCCACCCTTCACCTCCTCATTACTTGAATTATGGCTTCTTTTTATCAATTATATTGAAACAGCCGTGACTGCTGAATGGAAATGCCTGTCAAGGTGGACAGATTGAAATTCAATTGTGTTTTTAGGAAGAGTTGTTTTCCTGACATGGTGATTTATGTCTTTAAGTTAAATTAGTATTGATAATTATCAATAGCCCTAGAATACGAAAATGCAGTCAAAGAGATTTGGCTGTGGGAGACCAGAAGTGGCCTGTGGTGCCAGACCACTCACCAGAAGGTGAAATATACCATCACATCTTGTATTACAGGACTCATTTTGCCTGTGGCAAATCCCAGAACAGTTTTGTGGGTATGAAAGTCCATTCCTGCATCCCCAGTCTCATATTCCAGCCCCTTTATGGGCAAGAGTGAGGCCTGGAGAGATCCCATCACTTGCCATGGGCAAGCTCGTCTGCAAGCAGCACTCAGTTCTGCCTCCAGGGGAAATAAGGCAGAGGTGTCTGTAGGTCTCTCCAGGGAGAGGAGTAAAAGATTCAGTTCTCTGGCAGCCCTCAGTGGTCCCTGGAGGGATGTCTGGCAGGTAACTGGCTGGTGTGAGAGGGCTCCCTTCATGCAGCTACAGTGGAACAGGGCAACCTCCATCCTCACTGTCTGGGAAGAAGCAGCATCACACGATGAAATCCACAGTATTCCCATAGGAATACAAGTGGTGAAACATCCTGTGTTGGCCTCCATCAAAGACAGAGCTCAAAGCTAGAGGAAGATTATTACTGTGTGTCCTAGTGATTCCCCTGGAATTTCTACAGCAGAAACAAATTAAACGTAATGCATCTTACAAATAATTAGCACATTTAATTTCAAGAAATCCCAGCTGACTTTACCTACTAGGCACTAGATTAGTGTGTCCTGCCCAAAAATGCATCTGACATTTAGCTTTCTAACAAAGAAAATTCATGTGCAGGTAATCTACTTTGTCAAAATATAAAATAACTGCACAGACAGTGCTACAGGCTGCAGAATTTCTTCCTGAGCCACTCCAAAATGAAAATGTTTTAGAGCGTGAAGGCTGGGCAGCCAAAGATCCAGCATGCTGGTGTAGCCTGACTTTATTGACTATTAAGGTCTCAAAGGAGTAGTTGTTTTTTTTTTTATTTTCTTTGAAAGAAATCCAAAATAAACTAAAAGGTCACTTTGTAAGGCTGCTTCCTTCCCATGAGATGGAAAATGGCCTTGCTCTGCAAGCTGGAATTGCTAGGTCTGGATACTGAGAACTGTACACTAGAGGTCACTGCTATAATAAAGGAAAGAGCTATCTAGCAGCTAAGGCACCCTATTTATTATAAGGTGACTCACAACGAAAAGCAGCAGCTAACTGAATTGTACTGTATCAGGTGCAAAGAATCACTGAATAATGCCTATTCAGCTATGGATGAAAATGGAGAGACATTGAAATTTTTGGAGAAAGAGGATAAAGGCACATATAAAGCCCTTTATTTTGAAACACCAGTTCACTTTTATCAGTTTCCATTGCTTTAGTTGGAACTTGAAAATTATGGCATCCTGTGAGATTTCTGTCACAGTGGTCCTCTTCCTTATATTTTTTTTCTCTGAAATGGGTACTACTGGGTTGGCTTATCTTGACCAAAACCCCAATGCTGCCTTAATCTCCAACATTCAAGTTCTGCTAAACTATACTAGTAATAAATGGACAAAAGGAATTTTAATATGAATCAGAGATGCAAACCAGGGGGTAATTAGTTGAGGATTACAGATGGTACGCCAGTGAAACAGTTTCCTGTGGAGAGATTGTCACTGCTTACTGTGCTCAAGTCAACTTATCCCGAAGCTTCCCAAGTCTCCAAGCATGCTTGCCTCCTTGTATCTGTTTCTTTACACTCTTAATTAGTGTCTGGGACTGTTTGTTTAATGAGGCATCCCACACTGTGGCAGTGCAACTTCTCTCTCACGTGCATCTTGTGGCTGAGCACAGATGATCAGCCTCAATTTTCAGCCTGTATTTCCTAAGCTTGTGTCATAATGTTATGGTGCTAATTAGGTCTCTTTTTTCCCAACCCAGCTGAATTATTAATTTCATTCAGGATCAAGCCATGTAACCTGTCCACAGCCTATTTGCTGATGATTCATGACATTTCCTGTTTTGCTTCCTTTATAGGAACCATGGTTCCTGATGATTTTGCACATCTTCATGTGGCACATCCTGTGCAGGGAACTTCTTATCACAGTAGACAACAACATATTTTGTCAGCTGTTTCTCCTTATTCAATCTTAGTTCCAGCATTTCACATCCTTCTGGCATTATTTTATCCCATGCACTTAATTTTCACAATCTCATTCTTCTCTTGCATCAAGTGGCACGTCGAACAGGAACATGACAGCAAAAGGTATTTTTGTAGTGGGCAGCTATGATGCGAGATCAGCTCATCTCCCAGTCCTGGCCCATGCCCATGCTCACCTCACATCTTGGTCAGGTGTCAGACACTGAAAGACAAAGTCATCATGATGACAGAAGCCACCTAAGGCCTGATCAGCTTCTGCACAGATCACTCCATCTCTATAAAGCGTTCTGTCAAAACATTTTTCATGAAACTCAGTTTATATATTTCTTTTGTAGCTATCATCTTTCTTATCCCTGAATAGTCTTCCTTTTTCCTTGCTTGTTTTCTGTAGCTAAGGAATAGTCAAAGAACTACTTCTCAGTAGTTCTGACAATACTATTCAAATATCTGCAAATTATTTTTTCCCTTCTGAAATCTGATCTGCTGTTACACTTTTTAGGCTTCACATCTGCAACTGAAATACAGAGTTGGCTTTGTAAAGATGCTTTATACTACATGTTTAGGTTCAGTTCAACCTTTGTCTGTCTATTTCTTCTCCTATGCCTTTTTCAGCATGATCATTTCTCTGGTTTCCTACATCTTCTTGAGAATCCATTTTCACTTTGTATGCACCAGAAACTGTTTCCAACATTCATCTCATTGCTGAGTCACTCCCCACCCAAGAAAAAGTTATTGGAGAAAAATTATTAGGGTTTATTTTGGTCCAATAATTTTCATAAAAAATAACATGTTATATAAAGTATGTAGTGTGCTAGAGCAAATTTTGGAAAGCAGCAGTCTGGACCTATGAGTACTGGTAGTGTTTTACATGAGTATTAAGACTGTTTTCTACCAAAATGTCTCTGGTCATGTCCATCACCTTCCTACACTTCTTTGTGACTGAAGACAACCTTGCTGTGAAGCTGATGAAATGCAGACAGGCTAGGGGGGAAAAAAAAAGACCAATTCTTTTCTGGGCCCTGAATCGAATAAGCAAACTGAAATATATTGGTCATTTGGAGGAATTCCTGTCATAGCATAATTCCCCTGGTATTGCTCAATAATTGCAAAGCTATTGCTCTTCTAGCAAATACATAAGTTTTTTCTGCCCTGCCATACATCTGCTGTGAAAGGAAGTCCCCACAAAAGCCCCTGAGCAACCCAGGGTGTCCTTCCCTGCTGCTCCCTCGAGCACCCTCTGTCCCAGTGCCTGTCCCCCAGCCCCAGGAGCCTGACCCTGCTGGTCCTGCTGCAGCCACCGAGCCGCTGCCTCCTCACTTTGTCACCGACTGCCAGCCCCCCTGCTGGCACCCAGCCCTGCAGCATCTCTCTAGGCCTCCCTGCAGTACAGATAAATTATAAGCAAGGGGTTTGCCTCAGAGCTGCTGGCCAGACGGTGTTTCCAGGTCAACAGTTCCCTCTCTTGGAGCTGTGAGCTTGGAAGCACTCATGCCAGTGCCACTGCCACTTGAGGCCACGACAGAACAAGGTCATGAGAAGAAAAGTTTAAAAATCAGTGGTTCAGACTGTTCATTTTTCTCCAATGGGGCTTTCTTTCAAATGCCTTTATAGAGTATTGTTCACACCGACCTTTCCAATGTTTCATAAGAAATAGGGGAGACTACATTCAGGCTAGGTATATTTTTGATGCTGTTACATGCAATAAATCCAGAAGCTGACTACATTTCTAAGCTGGGCTGCTGTACATGCTCTGAATCTACACACACTTTCCATTCTTTCTCCTGGGGTCTAAACATGTGTCCACACAAGGTTTATTCAGCTTATACCCCTACTCCTGTTCTCTGTTTGAAGGTACTGCGAACCCTGAGATCTCCAGCAGGTTTTGTACATGAGCACCAGCATTGTCTGGAAAGCTTTTTGGTGACGTGCACATGACACCCTGGGAGAGCAGAACATTTGTCAGAAGACCACAACAGGAATTATTCTGAAATTTAGTCATAAAACAGAAGCAGGCCATGTAGCTGGCACCTTCATCCATTTTTTTAATTCATACAAATTCATTCTGCAAAGGAGTGGTTTGGAAGTCTCTGGTAAGCCTAGACTATAACCTAACCTACATTGAATTCCATCTCCACATTTTATATAATACTTTTGTTGATTGTCTATTTCCCTTTTGCAGTTACAGAAATTCTAAGCTTGTATATAAAGAGAAGAATAAGTGAGTCATAAGGTGTCTTGCTTCATCGCTTATTTATCTGGAATGCAGGAAGATACATGGTTGCAAATACAAGAAGCAATTTTCATGTCAGATCTAAATGTTTCCAAAACATGGGTGGAAGAAGGACAAATGCCCTAGTTAGCTTGAAGATGGAGCTTTGGGACACGACTTCCTGCAAGCACAAGGACCTGACCTTAGTGACCTCCCAAGTCCTTTCCAGGCTGGGATTTCCACATCTGCTTTATCCGAGTTCCCCAGCGGGTCAGTCTGATGGCAGTGCACTTCTCCCCGAGTGAGTTCATGCTCTCACATGGTATTTGTGTGAATGAAGCTTTTCATTGTTTTCAAGTGTTGTCAAGGAGTAGGATTGCAACTGTACACGCGAAATTTCATCATGTCACTTGGCTGAATGCTCCTTGGGGCGGGGATGGAAGCGTATGATGAATTTTTTTGGATACTAAACAAATCACAATTAATATTTAGCTTGTTGTACTGCTGAGTCATGTAAATTTGTGTGTAGAATTTGGCTTTATTTTTTTTCCCAGGTAGACTTGTGAAAATGCTAAAATCCTGGCATTGGCGTCTTCTTGCTGTTTTCAAAGATGTTTTTGGAAAGTTCTTGGAGACTAATACCAGACTGCGTAGACAGACTGAGAAACCACAGAGCTCAGCCATTTGAGACACTCTCAAGCTTTTGGGACAGGAAGCTCTAAAACACTTTGATTCCCCCACAATCTAGGTTGTTTAGGGGAACAATGTTTGTCCATGTTATAAAAATAGCCATGTGGTCCCAGAGCGCTCTCCCTTTGAGCAGCACATGCTGGCCACCAATGTACAAGACATCTTTACTGGAACAGCAAGCATGGCTAATGTAGAGCCCTTGGAAATGTCTGAGATTACTAGAGAGGTCCTCTGAGTAGTTAGCCTTCTCAGAGGGGCTTTTATGAACCATTTTCAAAACTCTTTATGTTCACAGACTGGTAGCTAACATAGGGTTAAGCTGTGGAGGCTCCTGAGCCTCTGTGACTGTGGAGGGAAGGTTCCCCCTGGTTTCCAAAGGATCAGTGGTAGGCAGGCTGCTGTTCAGCCAAGCCATGCAGATGCCCCACATTATAAAGGAAAGATCACATCTCCTCATGAAGATTTTTGTTTGGCGCTCACCTGCTATTCCTCCTTTCCCATCCCATTTTTTCCCAACCAAAATAAGAGTGCATTGATTGTGAGCATATTGCCATCCTTCATGTGTGGAAAACATGTCAAAACAAAAGCAAGATATCTGCAAAGGGTAATATTAACAATGTCTCTCTGCCTCAGAGAATCCTAGAGAAATTCATTAATTTATTTGCAAGATGTTCTGACTGGAGTAAGGATCCTGTAATTAAATTCCACTTACTCATTGTCAATGCCTTTATGTGCTCTTAGTAAGAAAACAAAGGAAAACATAAACATGCAAAGACACTCAATTTCAAATAAGATGCAGAAGAGACTCTTGTGCTCGCGGAGGTGATTCCTTTTTCTCAGGCTTTTATTGCCCAGATTACTTTCCACAGACACGTGGCATTTCATAAACTGCATCTCTGTGACTACAGGGATGTGGGATTTCTGGAGACGGCACAAGGTGACACGTGCCATCCTATCCTCCCTGCCTGTGTAACTCCTCCTTAATGGATGACTACCTACAGCCATGCCACCCTGGCAGGACATTGCCTCATCCCCCAGCTGCAGCCAGACACCCTTGCTGCAGGAGACTTCCACCGTGCCCTATCTCGCTCTGGCAGACCCTTAGCTCAGAAGGGCTCTGACAATTAATTACTAGAGTATCATCAAGAAGTTTGCAGAGACAAGGGCAGGGGGAGCACAGCCCCCATCTCTAAGGCTAGGAAGAAGCCTTAGAGATGCTTAGAGAAGCCCCTAGAAGGGGGAAAGGAAGGTCTGATGGCAAGATCCTGGGACTCCCTGCCTGCAGCAGGGGACGTGCTTCTGGGGCCACAAGTATACATGCACAACCAGAGAATTGGTTCATCAAGTTATTTAAGAGATGCACAGGGATAGAAGATACAACATCTTGATCACTAATCTGAAGAACTTTCATTTTAGCAGAGCTGCTGAGGCAAAGCCTTAAGAAGACTGTTCATGAAAACCATTACCTATGACTATAATCACCATTGACCCTGTGTGAATCTGCATTTCTGTGAAGTCTGGATCAAAACAATTTTTTTTAATCAGAAGAAAGAAATTTTTACTACTGCTTTCACACAGAACAGTGCAAGGTTACCTGCAGACTTTAAGTGGGAGGAACTGTAGAAAAATGAGCTCAGTGGAAGGTGCTGATGGAGCTGATCTTTATAGCATCTGAAGGAGATAAACAGCTTGCAATCTAAAACCAAACTAATTTTTTTAAATGTTTCATGGAAAAAAGTGAAGGAACACACCACAAAGCACAGCCCTCTCATGGAAAGTCCAGAGAAGCATAGGGCTTGAACTTCTTTGATTCATTTGCTTATAAGATTTACATGTGTACACAAAAACTATCTCTTTACTGGGCATTACTGTACCCACTGCTGCCATTCAGAATGGACAAGAAGCTATCAGACAACTATTTTCCAGTTTGATTGAAAGAAGTAATCTCAGAAGAGTGCTCTTTGTCCTAACAGCCATGCAAGAAAAATGTATATGTCAACACAGAGGAACAGAGAGAGAGTCAGATCATCAGCTCTGGCAAAATTAGAAAGAAGTACAATGGAATCTATTAAGGCTACTTACAAGCAATAGGGACTGTAATATAAAACTGAAGAAGCATAAAAAGCTTGATCATCCACAGAGATTATAACAAGTTAATCAGAAATAACAGCAGCAGGGGACTTCCTATGCCAAGAACAGACTTCACTTTCTTGAATATCGTACTTACAATGAACTATTCTGGACAATAAACTGCAACATGAGCATGAGGGTTCTGGAAAGTTAGAGAGCAGTCCCACTTTAGTTTTTGGGTTAGTTTTGGTTCAGAAAGAAAGATAACAGAAAGGGATGCACCCCTCAGTTTGTGTTCACATGGAGGATACCCACCTACAAGCAAATCTGCAGGTCCTGAGTATTGTTCTTCATAGCACAGAGCAACACTGAAGGCACTGCCTGTGATGCTGCAATCAAGAGGAGAGACCACTAATCTTCTAATGATCCTCACATCCATGAAGAAAACCCAGTGCAGACCTAGAGCCAAAAAGCACAGTCAGCAGTAGGTACTTCTTGCAAGGACAACAGTAGTACTTCAACCTAACACAAGAAAAGATTCAAACTCAGAGGCTAAAGGGGTCACCTGGTGGTGCTGCTTGACAAGAATGTCAGTGATTGCATCCTGTGCTGGTTTCACCCCACCCAGCAGCCCAGCCCCACACAGCTGCTCACTCACTGCCCCGCCAGCAGGATCAGGGAGAGAGTCAGAAGGGTAAAAGCTAGAAAGCTCACAGGTTGAGATGAAAGCAGTTTAATAGGGAAGGCAAAAGCTGTGCACACCAGCAAAGTGAAACAAGGGATTAATTCACTGCTTCCCATGGGCAGGCAGGTGTTCAGCCATCTCCAGGACAGCAGGGCCCCATCACACATAAGGGTGATGTGGGAAGACATCATCACTTCAAATGTCCCCCTCTTCTTCCTTCTTCCCTCCATTTTATATAATTATTATTTATGTAATGAACATGATGTCATATGGTTTGGAATATCCGTTTGGTCAGTTGGGGTCACCTGTCCCAGCTGTGTCTCCTCCCAAGCCCCCATGCACTCCCAACTTCCATGCCAGCGTGGCAGCAAGAAAAGCAGAAAAGGCCTTGGCTCTGTGTAACCCTGCTCAGCAAAAACAAAAACATCTGTGTATTATCAACCCTGCATTCAGCACAAATCCAAAACACAGTCCCATACTGTGAAGAAAGTTAACTCTACCAAAATCAGCCAAAATAAAAAAGCTTCCCCAGTCTTCTGATTTGTAAAGTGAGAAAGAAGTAATAAGGATTTGGGATTTTTTTTAATTTTAAAAAAAAAAAAAAAGGATTTGAGCATTCTCCCTTCAAAACAGCACAAACTTAAAACTTCATGGCTGCTCTGCATGTGTGTGTGTGCATGCTGGGCCATGGGAAGCAAAATGTGTTAGGAAACCAGAATAGTAAATTGTAATTTAATTTACCCTACCCAGTGTATAAAAGGGACCTAGCTCACTGCTTATGCAATCTTTCCCATTGAACACTACCTCACAGGTCATACACCTCCTTTCCAAACATAACACTGCCTCATAATAAAACTTAGGAAAACATATTGAAAGGTCAAAATAACAGTAACAAGTTATAAAGCTATTTTACTTATTCAAGGTTTCTATTTCCAATATCCTCTCTTTAATCTTACACTTTCAATATTTACATACACTTTTGCAAACTTTATTAGGCTGATATTTTGAGTTTGGGTGGACAGTGTTAAAGTGTTAATCCCTGAATGCATTTAAACACCCCCAACCAGACTCTGTAACTAAAATATTTAACATCTCTGTCTCTCTCTCTCCCTCCACTTCTTGTGAGCAGTTTTCCTTAAACTAATTCTGGCCTAGCAGAAGCTCACTTTTCTGTTGAGATGTTCTGCCAGCATCAGTAGGTATTTTAGCCTCATCAGAGAGTGGCTAAACTGGGGTCTGTCCAGACCATGAAAAGCTCAGCAGAGCAAGCAGTCTCACCCTCCCAACACGAAGTATTCCTTCCGATGGAAACCAGATCATGGAGAGCAAAAAGGGAATTACCTGTGTTAAGGCATTGTCCTCACAAATTTGAGACATTCTCCAGTGTCCTGCTATCAAACACAACTTAAAATACCTTCTCATGATCCAGCTTCTGGGAGCTAATCACAAACTCATGGAAGTTGAATCAAAGGAAGTTTCCAATTTATTGTTTTGAAAAACATACCTTTAAGCAATTTTCCCAAAAGCATAAAAGAGGCTGATGCATAGCTAGAAATGGGATTTTGGTCTTCTAAAGAAAGGCAAAAAACCCACCCCAGACTTCAGTTCTTCAGCACCACTCACTCTCCTGAGACTCAGAGCATGGGCTCATGGTTGAGTGTGAATCCCACAGCTCTGGCTTTAGAAATTGCTGCTGATCTGTGGGGATGCTGCATTTGTTGTGTGCAATATTCACAGAGCACATGCATTTCTCAAACTGCTTATCATTGTTTCCACACTGTTTGTCACCACCTCTCTGTCCCTGGCCACCTCCTGCCATAACAAAGCAAGCAGAGTAGAACATACATCCTTCAGTCCCCTGCAGCAGTTCAGGCTCCATCACTGGATGTTACATTGCAAGAGGTCAGGATTGCCCCAAAGGTAAGGATTGCCTGATTTGTCCCACCTGTCAGGCAAATTGCTCCCAAAAAACAGGTGATAGAAAGTGACTGGGGCTAGAATGTAGGAGGAAAATTGCAGCAGAGTCTTAGACTTCCATATGTTTTACTATGACAATATTTGAGGGGAGGGGGCAGATTACAACCTCAGACTTGCCCAAAGGAGAGTAATCCTGCCTTAGGTTAATCCTCACTGCAGCTTGGGACAGCAATGTTACCTAGTGCTGGGGAAGGTTATGAATGGCACATTGACAGCTTGGCTAACAGGCAGGTGAGAAATGAATTTGTGCTAACATGATTGTGTGCTGTCTCTTCCTTCACATCTGAACAATATTTCTTGTGGTATCACGTGAAAAGATGGTGTCCTAATTGAACCTAAAAGCTCTGAGTCCTTGATGGATCCTGAGGCTTCTGTGACAACAAAATTGGGTAATGATTCCAACATGAATGAAAAATTTCAAATACTAAAGCTTCTACTACAATTTCTCTGTTCTTAGCTGTCTCTCTTATCCCAGTTTTAAAGCTTTTTCTGACTCTGGCAAAGAATGCAAATCCCTACAGGATTTTTGCTGCAGTCTTCAAACTTGTGTGGCTATTGTAAATTGAGAGTGCTGGTGGGAAAGAAGGATCGTTCATTTTCTGAGTACTACACCAGCTGCTGCATATCCTGTCCTACATCCTACTGCTCTGCTTGAGCTACAAGTGGAGTTTCACATATGCTTTGGCTGTGGCTCCTGCATCTTCAACGAAACAATTAACACTTTCAATTGTGCACATTTGGGATGCAAATTGAACTTCAGTAGCTTCAGCTTACTCTCTTGAACTACAGGCTTAACCACAGCGATGTTACTCCAGGAAGCCTTTGCACCTTGGCGTACAGGACGCTACTTTTATCGGCAGGAGTAAAGGAAGTCACAGTTTCCCCCGCACATCTGCCGTGCTTCATCTGCTCTCATCAGCGCTTCAGTACATGGAATACAACGACTTATTCTGGTCAAAGGGTCCGGGCTGAGGCACTCCTGTGGGCATCCACGTTGTCCTGTGGCACTGTCAGGTGGTGGCAGCCCAAGGAAGAGGAAGATGAGGGTCTGCCCGGGCTCTGGAGGCACAGACACCATGGGGAAGCTCACACGGCACGACTGGCTGCTCACCGGCAGCGCCTCCGGTCACTCCCACAGCTCAAAACTCCCCCCATGTCTTCTTAGCACGAACAAGGTCCTGTCACCTGTGTTTAGGAAGAAGGGAGGAAGAGCGGGAAGAGACGGAGCCTCGCAGACGGCTCCCCGGAGACTGCGCCTCGCCTGGGCTTCCGCTGCACGCTTCGGACGTGAGGGATGGAGGGCTCGGTGCTTGGAGACCGGATGAATCATATTTTCCGTGTTCAGCTGTAATCTGTGTAATTTCTTTATCACAGGATAAAATGCATTAAAGCCAGGCGGCTGCAGAGCTCTGTGGGCTGCATTCTGGTTTCCTCTGCCGTCAGGACACGGTGCCATGCAGCTGGTGCAGTCCCCGGCACTCCTCAGGGCGCTCACCTCTTGGCTGCTGTCTTTCTTCTTTCCCTCTGGTGCAGAAGGGCTCAGGGGTGCTGAGGGATGACAATTCCTGCTCAGCCGCTCACCTTTGTGCCCCAGTAACACCAATCAGCTTGGAAAAGTGCACAGAGAGCAAAATGCTTCTCTCATCTGCAGCCCTGAAGCGTATTTGGCTTCTCCTAACCTCGCCTTTCCTCCAGGAGGTTTTGGTTCCTCCTGCTGAACATTGCTGCAGAAGGAGATGGACTGTGTAAACGGGGAGCTGGAGTTGTGTGATGTTCCCTGCTCAGCTACTCCTACCTGCTTTGGCTGAGGAGGCAAGAAGTGCTGTACGTCTGAACCGAGCACGAAGCTTCCGCTCCTGAGCATATTGCCAGGAAATGCTGCCTGCGTCTGTCAGCCTCGCCAGGGCCCAGAATAGCTGTGCTCTCTGCCTGCCCCAGATCCTCACCACCCGTGTGGATTTACTTTTGTAATTCTGTCACAATGAGCTGCCCAACTTAAAGCAAATTTCTTAGTCATCTCTCTATCTACAGACATAATGTCACACTGTGCCTTTCCATGTCATGGGGTCCTGGTTTTGACTCTCTAGCTACACCTCCACTAGTAAACAATGTTGTGTCATGGCTCTTCTCCTGGGGTTTTTCCACACTGTCAAACTATTCCTGTGGTTATGTTGCATGATTCAGGCCAGCACCCCACAGCGCTGTCTCAGATGGTGCCCAGGACCAGTTGAGGGCTAGCAGGGACATCCTTAACAGACAGGGTGGATGCAATCACCCTGACCTGGAGGGTGAAATGTACCACTCTAAGAACAAAGCCCATGCTGTGCCCCAGTGACAACAAACAGTCCATTTTGTGGATGGGGATAAGAGCAGGAGAGCCAAACTTCTTTCTCTGTAGAGTTACCGCCCTCTGACCATCACGGGATGCACCCCTCTAGGTGGGCTTCACCTCACAAGCCTTTGGCTATTTAATCACCCACTAGTTTCCCTCTTAGTAAAGGAACAGAAACAGGAACCTCTAATGGGCAACCTAAAATAGATGGGGTGAGTCACCAAGAGGAGACATCTGTTACTATCCACTAATTAAAGACAGAGCCAAGAGAACTAACTCAGACAACTTTCTTCACCCAGCTAAGCTTGGGTGACATGAATCTTCCTTCATGTGGTTTTGCCTCTACCTAGCCTACTGTGTCCTAGGACAAGGCACTGCCATATGCATGTTTAACAGGTACACTTGTTCAAATGTATGAATGCAGAGTTTCCTATGGCTTTTTGAACTGATCATTCCTGATTTTCGAGTAATTATTTCTGCAGAATTAACATTCTGAACATTTGCTTTCCAGAGGAATATATGTCATGCCATAAAATCTGTAATGGGTAAGATTCTAGATTCACATAAGTTAATTTCAGATACATTTTTAACCAATATATTTGTTCCCTGAGTTATACCACATGGCTGAAGGAAAACACACACTTCTGTTCATCAGATCCCACAGCTCAAGCAGCAATGTATCAGTAGTAGTGACTCTGACCACCATGTGTAAGAATACGTTAGCAGAACCATCATTTTATACCCACTGAAGGTGGCATTTATGACAGCAGGAATAAGTGAGAAGCTAAAAAGTGGTTCTGGCTGAGTCCTGCTCTTTTCCACTTTTCCATTGTTGCAGCAGAGATGAGGCAGGAGTATCGAAAGAATGCATGTTTCTTTCTCCAAAATACTGGTATGACAATTCCCTTTGAAACAGGGAATAAAACTCATTTTCCTCTTGTCTCCATGTGCTCACAAGTGTGTGAATAAATAGGATAGGAGCTGACACAGGATTTGTATGAGTGCGATACTGTGAAGCACCACTTTATTTTGCACCGCCAAGTTTTTGGCACATCTCATGAGGAAAGGAATGGTTCACAAACCATGCAAGTCTCCCTAAAACACACATCATAAAACCTGTGGTGTGTTCCTAGCCACTGTACATGCTGTTTGTTCCACTTACTCCCTTCCAGTGCTAGTCTTCGCCTTTCAAAATCCTCTGATTTCCCCCCTCTCATTGAATAGCATTAGTTACTATGGAAACTGATCTGTAGATATGGAACTTGGTGACATCCACATGGAAGGGATGCTTCCCAGGAACCTAAATATCGACTGGATGCTTATATGCCAACACCGCATATGGCTTAGATTTTGTAAAAACCCACAGAAGGTCACAGAGGGAAAAGAGGTATCAGCTGAGGTTGTGATGAAAGAAACCCCAAATCCACCCACTGGTATGTTTGGCAGTCCCATGACCTTCCTGGTGACACAGCCCTGTGACTCAGAGGGAGAAGAACCAGAGACAGGCTGTGCTGAACCACAGGACTGTGGATTCCTCCCAGGAACTGCTCTGTACTGAGAGAAACACGCAAGGTCACTACAGCTTTTGTGGTGAGCTTTAATGATGCTTACCAGAGAACTGTTAGCTAAAGTTAAAAGTAATTAAAGAAAAAAAATGTTATACACAGCACACCAAAAACATTTGTGACCTAGCTGTTTCAGAGAGGTCCTTTCTCTTAACACAGAAATTCACCTATTGCAAAAAACCCTTTGTGAAGACACACTTGGCTGGGTGGTACTTTGCTGTGTCACTACAAGAAGAAAAACTTCTTACAGGGATTAGGTCCACCAGAAAACAACTGCAAGAAAGAGAAGAGGGCCCTGCTCTCAAGTAGGCAGCAGCCAGCAGAGGACTAGGACCAGGCAGAAGCAGGTAGCAACCCCTTTGTAGGCGTCATCCTGCACTTCACTGGAAATGACCAGCCCCACCTGGCCATGTGGGGATGCCTTTTGGTCTCATTGCTCATTAAAAGCTGTTTTCTGTTCTTGCTAATAAACTTACTAGATACCACTCCCTCAGTGCAGGCCAGAGGCCAGGCAGAGGCAGCTTGGGGAGGACAGCCCCCTTTCCTTCTGGGCAGAGGGAAACCTGTGGGGCAGGCAGGAGGGAGGTGGCACTGCAGGCAACAGGGCAGAAGACTGGGATGAGAGGACTGGACACAGCGTGATCTCAGCCCAGATTTATGGATTCCCAGCCCTTGCTTTTGAAAAAAATGTGAATATTTTTCTAGAACAGTGGCACACAGGCTGAGTTGGGGCATCATGCTGCAACTAAAGTTGGATATTTTGGAGCAACAATTGTTCATATAGATTTTTTTTTTTTCTAACCGTGTTTCTAGATGAGTAGAAGACATCTCCAAGCATCTCCCAGTGTTTATCAGCACAAGTCACTGCCAGGGCAAATGCTGTCAAATGAGTATTGTAGGGGACAAAATCCTTAGAGTGGAGGGACTGTTTGACTTGCTTTGGGTTGGGTTGGGTTGGGTTGGTTTTTTATTTATTGTGAAATGCCAGAAGTATTTCCATTCACCTACAAACCAGGACTGCTGGCTGCCCTAAAATATTGGAAATCCTGTTTATTTACCTGGATGCATGAGGAGCAGGTCAGGGGTGCGGGTTCCCTCCTCATCCATTGCTCCTTACCCCACAGCCCTGAGTGTGGATCACTCCCCTTGCCCTTCCTCCCCTTGAGCAGCTCAAGAGGAAAAAGGCTACAGTAGATTTAGTGATCAATGGCTGAGAATGAAATCTGACCCAATTTCAAGCTCCTCTTGAAAGATTAAAAACAAAAAGAAGATATTCAGTACTCAGTACTTTTTGGAGGTTGGTGACATTGCAGCAGTAGCAGGCATACTATGGGCAGTAAGCTAAAGAGGTACACATTGCATATTTTAAGTGGAACTATCCTCAAAAACAGCTAAGTAATTTAACACCTTGCACTGTGCTGTCACATTCTTGTTTAGCATTTACGTGAAAAGTCATCATGTCCCATTTTTAGACGGCCACCTCCCTGCTCACACTGATCTGTATAACAAGCACACAAATGCCTGTCTATATTTAAAGGGGAATTTTTGCAGAACCCTAGGAATTTCAGTGGGACAGAGATTTTAGGCTGAATACGGACAAGTACATAAAGTGATGAGTTTTGCACAGTTTACCTAAACCTTCAGGACCTGTTCTCTCTCACCAGTCTACCCTCTGGCATTGTCCCCATCCTCCACTTCTCTGCTCTCTCAGGGCATTAGCAGAACAGAGGCTACCCTAGAGAGGGGAGTGGCTCTAGCACACTCCCCTGTCATTTCCCAGGGCATCAATTGTAGGGATTTTCCAGAGGGCTTTTTTAGATCCACCTGTTGTTTGTTCAGCCAGCCCCACAGAAACATATAAACCTGTTTTACTTGAAAAGGGAAAGCAGGCAAACCTCTCTATGCAATTAGATTGAGTTGTCTGTCTGCTTTCAGCCAAGAAGGAGCTGCCAACCATGTTGAAGGAACAATTTACCTGACTGACATCTGAAGAGGAACAGAGTGAGTCCCCTAAATGAAACTTTCACTTCAGTCTCAGGAAAAAAAAAATCCATTCTATTCCCATGGTTTTGGCTGATCCCCTCTGAGTTCGTGTGAGGCATGATGGCTCTAAACTGTTCTTACTTGAAATAAACTGGCTGGCCTGTCCCTAACCAAAACCAGTATTTAAAATGTGACAGAGGAGCAGCTGTCCAAAAATTAACAACAAGCTGATGACCTAGATGTAGAAATTAACCACCAAAGACTCAGGTTCTAAAATACATGTATTCAAAATTAACATTAAATAAATGTTGCTAGATACCAATAGCAAAAAAAAAATAGCAAAAATTGCACTTGATGGGAAATCAACTGGCTGAAATCCATGCTGGTCAGAAAGAGAATGACTACGTGTTATAATAAGTTGTGCTGAGGGATAATTGAGTGAAGAAACTGAAAGAAAATTGAGCAGCAACCTCTCCCTGTCTTTTCTAACAAGAAGATGTCTCAAGACTTAGTGACACTTTTGAGATGGTAAAAAGTAGCTTCAAAGCAATCAGCAGGAGAGCTGACACCCCAGAGCTGCAGAGTTCCAGACAGAGTGGAAAAAATGATGCTGAATCTGATTGCTAACGTACTCTGTCCCTATACAAGCAATGCCTCAGGAAAAGGCAGTGGAAATTCCAGAGCCAAGACTTGCAATCAGGTCAAAAATGAAAGCCAAGACAGGAAAAAGATTAATAGAAGGGCAGCACCATCCTCTGCTCACCTGCATCAACCAGCAAGACCTCTCCCTTATTTGCATTTGTTTTTGCATACTGATGTGAGCTCTAGACTTGGAGCCAAGGGACTGAATTTTTATTAGGCATGGGCTGTCAAAGCACAGACAGCGGCAGCGCAGCAAGGCTTGGGCAGCCTAGCTTGGCTGAGCGGGACCCGGCTGCTCTCTACAAATACACGTGTGGGGTAAGCACCAGGGGGAGGGGAGAGCTATTTCTGATGAGAGAGATTTCCCCAGAAGAACAAATGGCTGTAAAGGGAGGGCAAACGCCCTGCCTGCAGAGGGGACAGGCTCTGCCACTGTGGCCGCCCTGCCGGGCATTGCCTGGACTCAGGGCAGCCCATTGGGAGCAGCAGGTGGGCTGGAGTGTGCCCTGATGCAGAGGACGGGCACGAGAAGCAAATTCAAACCAGTGGGTTTGCCAAGGTGTGCTCACAGGACTCAGGTCAGCATCCCTCTGCATGCCAGGGACACCAAGGCTCCCAGCCCGGGGGCATTGTCACACACACTGGCACCCTGGTCCCGTGTGCCTCTCCAGCAGCATCCATGTCTCAGCACCAGGTGGGACAGCCACACATTCAGTAGAACTTTCCTAAAGGCTTTGTCTGGAAAGCCCAGATTTCAATACAGTGGTTGGGATGTCTCTATGCTGCCAGCAGCAGTGACTGTGAAATGAATACTAAAAATTAAATAAACACTAAAAAATACTCAGGGAAGAACTGCAGTGTACTTCTTCACTGGTGCTCAGAAACACTCAGCACACAGCTGGACAAAGGATCTGCTTGAACAGTGAATTATCAGACTTGAATTATCTCCATGTTTCTGTTTCCAGGACAGACACAGAGCAGAAGAACAGTGAAAGAAGGAAAGCTCCACCATAAAGGGTGGTAAAGTAACAAATGGATCCTAATGTGCCTTTAGCCCAGGGCTAAATGGTGCAGGATGGTGCAGGATGAGGCCATGACAGGGAAGCACACATCCCTTCTGCTCCACCAGCTTGTCCCTGGGCTGCAGGGTGTGCTGGGCCCAGGTGCAGCTGGCCTGTCATGCTCTCTGGACCCCAACAGGAGGGCAACTTGGTGGCCACAGACCCGAAGGGCTCATGCAGGGCAATCCCTAAGTACCTGGCTGCAGCACGGGGGTTTTCTCTCATCAGGGCTGGGCAGTTATCATTATATTTAAAAGGCTACTGCCAGCTTACAGACAGCCTGCTTCTTTTTTTTTTTCTCTTTTCTTTATTTTTTGCCAGAACTTGAAGTAAATAGAAAAGGTTTGAAAGGTTTGCTGGGGAGGGCGGCCCTGTTCCAGTAAAAACAGGTGGTTCAGATAAATAAATACAATGTAGTAGCCACACCACAAGCAAATCAGCACTAGGAACCTAACAGCAAAAGTACCCAAATTTATTGGGTATTAATACCAAAAAAACCCTGCATTTCATTCCCCAAGCTAAGAAACAAACACGGAATGTAAAGGAAGATTGATTTTTTTAAACTCATCTCCAATGTTATAATTAGTAAAGAAATATGTGTTTAAAATACAAATTTTCAATACTGAAAGCAAGGTTGTAGACTGTAGAAGTTTCCCAAAAAAAAAATTCTTCCTTTTCAAAACTCAAAGATAGCAGAATAAACCTAATAAACACTGGACTCTTGAGGAGTAGTATGAAGTATTTGTACAGAACAGGGAAACAATTCTGTAAGAAATAGTGATCTCTAGGTTGAATCCTTATGTTGGTTTCTATCCAAATTCACTAAATTCTTAATTGTCAAGATCATATAAGAAGGTAGGTCTGTGGCAATCATGGCTTAGCAGCTGCAGGATTGCAAGAAGCAAAATCAAGCTGCCACCAGACCTATCTTAATTCCCACTGCAGCTACAGAAGTTCACCTTAATGGTTTAATCACATTCTGACTGCACAATCCTATCACTATAGGATTTAGAGCCCCATCAGAAGGGTGCTTTGGAGACCTCCAGCACTGAAGGTGTTCAAACAAGCAAATAAATTGTCCTTGTTTGTTGTGGATTTGTTTATAGTTGGTATCCATCTGCTTTCCTGACAAGAACATCAATGGCATAATTTGTAAAATGCATAGTTTTATTATGTCTGCCTGGAAATTACCTCACCTAAAAAGTCTGTTTCGGCTGATTGGTTTGAAGTACTGCAAAATACTCTTCCTTAACCATGTAATCTAGAGCAAACCCAGAGTTTATCAGCCTCCTTATCTGACTTCCTACATCCCGTATCAAGCCCTTCACTTCTCTGGTGACTCTTTCAAATAAACATAAGAGGCTTTTCCTAAACGTGGGATTTATTCAGCAGGTGACACTGGAATCTCATTCATAAGATAAGCCATGCTGTAAAGGAGATGGCAAAGAGAGGAGAGCTAAACAGCTTTTCATCTGGAGATATGAGATGTTCCAACTTTAGAAGATGCTGCTGGACTGAAGGAAAGCTTGGTAAACACCAGCCCAGTTCACCCAGACAACCCATCTGTGTAAGTGAGGTCTACAACTGGCTAGGAGGAGTTTTGCTGCAACTCACAGCAGAAATCAGCTGTTGCCCTCAAATTTTGGCGATCTCACCCATTCCTTCTCAACATGCTGCTTTTTGAAGCTCTGTCTACCGAGTTTTGAGGAAAAGCCTAGGATAACTGAGCATTTTCCCTTTTTATCTGGAGCTGGCCCCTAGATGAAGTTCACCCAAAATCAACCTTGGCCAGAGTAATTTGAAAAGCTGACCCAAGCTGTCAGCTTCCTGTGCCTTCTAACCTAACACCCTCCTCTCTCAGCCTGCAGGACAGTGATGTTTATTGTCACAGCTGATTTTGATGGCAGTGTGGGGACTTGTTTTCTTTCTTTTGGTTGATGTGTTGCAGAGGTCCTGCTGGGAGCAGTAAACATCCCCATCCATTCACAGGGACAAAAACCCACCCTGAGGTGATATTTTGGGAGTACAAACAATCAACTTCAATGGAAAATTGACCAGAAAAACAATTTCTGAACAGCACTGCTGATTCCAAATATGTAGATGGGAGTTTAGCTGTGTTAAAATGATCCCAAGATCATTTTAAATCTGCAACCAACATGAATTCAAGGACCACCTTGGCTCCATCAGTCCCAGGCAGAAACATCGTGCATGTTCCGTGGGACATGAGAAATAAAGCATTGCTCTGGCACAGATGTGGCCCAGGACTGGGGCCACTCAGCACTCTGCCAGGGGAGCATGGGTGCCAAGGAGTACTTCTCCAATGTGCTTTGGATGGGGACACACATTTGGATAGCAGGGAAATTTACCCACCCCCACCAGTCAGCCCCAGCATCAGTCAATGTTGCCTTATTTTACTCATTTGCAAGTGAAGCCAAAGAGCAACTAGGGGTCAATCCTGCCTTCTAGACACTTCTTCAAAACTTGCACAAAGAGGTATGGAGTTACAGCAGTAAATATACAGCAGTATATTATTGTATATTAATTTTAAGATTCTCTTGTCCCTCTCATAGGACAGTGGCAGTCCTTCATTTTAATAGGAGGGAAATATTCACATTCCTGAGCATGGACTATTGGACTTCTCCCAGTGACTGTTCCTACCATGTGATCTAAAATTCCTGTTTTCCTTTCCCCCAGCTTCCAACAAACAAAAGCATTTGTTTTTGTAGGGGGAAGCTTGTCTAGAATTATACAGTTCTAAATGGAGTCCCATGGAGAAGAGAGAGGAAGAAAACATGGCTTAGGTAGGAGAGGTGGAAGGCTAGAAGGTTTACTCCAGACTTTCACAAGAGGTTATGAATATGAAAAGAGGTACACAGCCCTGCAAGAAGTTTAGCAGCAAGAAGTTTAGCAGTTCCACCACAGATGATCTTCTTCTAGCTCATCTCTTGCCTCATGGGCAGCCATGATCTAAATATAAATCCCAATTACGGCTGCATGAGGAATACTCTGCCCAATTTTTAGCAACGCCAAGCCTGTGTCAGTGTATGCAAACCTAGAGAGGGAGTAAAAGGCAGTGGAAGTCATGCCTGTGTGTAACTAAGTGGAATAGCAAGATGAGCAATGCTGGAAAGAGATGTGACTCCACTGAGGTCACAAGGGCTTCTAACTGCCCCCAGTCGGCTCCAGCCCCAGACCTGGGAGGATCTGGGCATATATAAAAATAGGGTGTGGAAACAACCTTATCTTTTTAGCTGCTTTCCTGTTTTACATTTGCTGCCTGCTTTAAGCCACATCCCAGGGGCTGGGCAGGGTTAGTGCAGAGCTGTTATGCCAACTCATTCTTGACTCCTTGATGAGAGAATCCCCTCCCTTACTTTTTCTAGTGCCCAAGTGCTGCCAAGGGATCATCACAGGGTCCAGCACAGAGCTCATGTTGCTGTCTCACTGTATATTGTACTGTGCTGTTATTCCTTCACTTTTCTGCCTAAGCAACAATGGCAGTAACTTTCCATCCCCAAGCTAATTCCCCAATTAATCCAAACTGGGATTTCCATGAGGTGGCACACACCTGTATCTGGCCATATTTTCTTTGTTTGCCTCATTTAGTGCAGGCAAAAGATGGGAAAGTCTGACCAGTGAGTAAATCTACCCCAGCTTTTTGATATCAGCTGGCAGCCAGCAGACAGGCTCTGGGCACAGGGGTAACGTGTCCAGATGTGTCACTGCCCAACTGCCTGGTGCCAGAGAAATACCCCTTGTCACACCAGGCTTTTTTAAACTTCTCTCCACAGACCAAAATCCCTGTAGCCAAACTAATGTTGTTTGCCTCATAACTGTTTCCGCCAGAGGAAAGAAGAGTGGACCTGTTTGGGGACATCTGCTGTGCACAGCCACTTCAGGCAGAACAAAGGGAGCTGCAAACAGAGGAGAGACTGGCTGCCAGAGTAACAAGCCATATATTTCCCAAGACATTTTCACCTTCCTCTCCTTTCAGGAGGCCTCTTTGGTCTCAAGTGTTCACATAACTATACAGAGAGGGGGAGGAAAACTTGGATTTTACACTGTTGGTACTAACCCTGGGAGACATCCCCAGACACACCCCTCCTCATCATCAGCTAAAGAGCCTCATCAGATTTACACTGAGTTTTTATGGAGTCTCACTGGTAGTGCCCCAACTACAGTGGTCTTTTCTGTTGAAGGGTGCCATGGGATCCACATAAGGCTGAATTGCCCCTCAGTCCATACAGTTAATGGCAAAAAACAACCAAAGCCCACCTGAAGCCCACGAGAGGGCCACAGGAGCTATACACAAGCTGGTGGGGAAAAGCAGGATAGGGACCAGTAGCACTGAGTAGTTCTACTTTGTGTGTGTGTGTGTGTGATCCAGCTACAGCATGAGCCTGGGATGATTCCCCTGAGAAAGGAGGGATCTCCCTGAGGAAGGGTTTCTAAAAGAAGCTTAGTTTCTGCAGCCAGTTACCATGCAAAACTTGGTAACTTGCAGCACAAACCCTTTTGAAGGCTTTTTTCCCCCCTTCTTTCCCTGCCCCTACCACAGAATGTATATCATGCCCAGGACCCCAGAGAGTAATCATGGCAGGAAAACAGTTTGACTAGGAAATCTTTCCAATGTCAACATCCTCTATCCCGGGGCCTTGCTTTCCGTGAAAAAATGGACTTTGTGTACACATTTGTGTGGACTGGGCTTAAAGGCATAGGCCCATCCTGTAGGTTTAAAAAAAACCTGAAAATATATTCTACTGCCTAAAGAGATTGTGCTCCCTGAGTACACCAGTGATGTATTTAGCAACATTTAGCAACATATTTATTTAGACTGAGCAAAACCTTGTGCATTTCAATGCAGAGAAGTCCTGGGGCCACAGGGTTCTATACCAGACCTTATCCATCAACACTGTAAACTGCTGCTCCAGTCCTCAGCAAAAGTTGTGGAGTGATTTAGGGATTCTCAGGCTATTAAGACTCCCAGGATCCATGAACATCCATGGCTAAACAGATTCCTAAGGCTTTTATGTCATCACGCTTCATTTCTACTGGAGCAGGAAAACTCTGGCTTGATCAGTGCTGTGACTTCTCCATGTGGCCAGCCCAGCTAGGGCAGAGATAAGCAACTGAAGCAGTGCATTAAGGTTGAAAGTCAGGCTGGTGGTGGCTGGTCCTGAAGAGTGACCCAGCAGGATCTGCTGAGCTGCACCAGTCAGTTGAACCACTGGTTAGGGATTGCCATAGCATCCCTGTCTCTTCCATGCCTCATCCTTCCTCAGTCTCAAGGCTGATGAAAGGTAATCCTTGATGCAAAGCTACCCAAAATATGCTTCCCTTAGGGACACATATCCCTGCCAAAAGAATCCATAAAACAGGGATGTTCATGACCACCATGCTGAAATATCACCATTTCAATGGAAATACTATTAATTCTGCAAGGCAGGAAGGCATGAGCATTTTGAGAATGCACAACACCAAGAAGCAGCTGACTTCACAAGACTGACATGCGTATTATTTTGAAGGAAGTCGTATCCATGACTAAAAATAAACCTATGCCATTTCCCTGCTTGAATTTCCTGTAGATCTTTAAAGAGTACAGAGACCTAACCAAGTCATTCTCTTTGAAGGAAACATTTGAGATCATTAGCAACCTGCCTGCTGGGAGGTTCTCAAATCCAGATGTCTTTGTGGTAAATTTGCACAGAGCATTTGATACCTATTTATCCCCTCATTTACAAACCACGTGCAACTCATAAAGTCAGCACTACACTAAGAAAGGCATGACTGGTGACTGCTATGCTTGCAACAGACAGACATTGGATTAAAATGAGGTTTTGTTGTTAAGTGAAAAGTTAACTTCCAGGCACAGTTCTTAATTTAAAACATCTGAAAAATTAACATTCTCATTTGGGCAGTTTTCCAGGTCAGATGGTAGTGCCTGGATATTCTCTAGACAAACTACCTCATCCACAGTAAGAGTCTAAATATTTGGCTCACTTCTGTAATGTATGTAAGGGAAGAATTATGTTGTTTTTTATTAATCACCCCAGAATAAGTTCATCATCCCTCATCACAGGTACTTGTCCCATTGCTGCATCTGGCTCACTAAAAGCAGAGCACATGTGTTGCACCCTCTGACAGTCCCCACACACTTTGGCAGTTTCATATTTGGGTAACTCCAGTTGCTTTCATTTTGGATAAATTCTTGAATCCTTTCAGCACCTGTCAGCTCTAGAGCTAAAATATGCTATTGGGGGGGGGTTTGTGAGGTTTTTGTGGTTTTTTGTTTG
>VZRH01008103.1:545852-562430 GCA_013397555.1 Urocynchramus pylzowi
GTTTTTTGGGTTTTTTGTTTTTTTTTTTTTTTTGTTGGTAGGTTTGGTTTTTTGGTTTTTGGGAGTTTTTTGGTGTTTTGTGGTTTGGTGATTTTTTTTTTGTTTGTTTGTTTGGTTTTTTTTTTTTTGTTTCAGTTTTTTCCTACAAGTTAAAATCTCTTAACTCATTAATATTCCATGATTCCAAGCAGATTTAAAACACAAAGGAAATGTCCACACAGTGCATCCTACAGTGGGTCCCCACTCCTCTGGTTTGCTTTCCAGGCTCTTCTCATTACATCTTCAAATAGCATCTCCATTCATGGCCACTGTAAGCTTGAGCAGCCCTTTGAAGGGAGTGACTTGCAACTCAGCTTGGTGGAAACTTGGGCTTACCAGACTGAAGAAGGTTACATGAGGTCTAGAGGACTCCAGTAAGCCAAGCAGAAGAACTTTTATTAAAACATGTGAAATAATCTTCATGTTCTATTTGGTGCTTCCTTCTAATGTCTCTGATGGAAAATATCAGCCAGTTTGGGCCACCATCCTTCCAAAAAGTCAGAAATAAAAAAATGAGGGTGTAGGCTAAATGAACTGCTAGGAAGGATTGATGTTGATTTGTCTAGCAGGAAAAAAAAAAAAATTAAGGAGAGACATTAAGAGCCTTTAAGGAAAAGACAGATGCAAAAAGGGAGAAAAGAAATTATTCATATGTTCTTTAGAGATAGGAAAAGTGTAATGTATTTTGATTGCACCAAGAGAGAGTAGGGGTTGGTGCGAGAGACAGCTTCCTCTAGTGATAAGGACAGTAAACAGTGGAAAAGATTGCCTAGGGAGGTTGTGGAATATCCATCACTCTTGGCTTCTAAAAGCAAATATGACAGATGTGAGCTGGACCTGTTTTGGGCAAGGACTGTGGACAAGTTTATTCCTCAAGGCAGTCTACCAGAGCTATTTTTTTAATACTTGGTGATAATGTGCCTCATAGGCAGAAAGGATTAAATATGTAAAAAAATTAAAAAAAAAAAATCTCAAGAAAAGAAGGAAGATAAAAAGGCCTTGGACATCACCAAGTTTTGGGGAGCTAAAGGTATGCTTTAGTCTTCAAAGAGTCCTCTAATCTGTTTTTGTTTTGCACAAAGTTCATATAAAATATCACTTTGTAGGCAGCATTACGTAGCCTGTTGACTTCAGAAAGGTCACTTAAGGGGGATAAGCTGGGTGGGTACTGGAGCCATTTCAGATACCTCATCAAGTTTCTTGTATCCATCCCAGTGGTGGGCCTCGTGAGAGGAAGTGCACATATTGCCTGGCCAAGCAAAGATTTGTGCTATAAAGTTCAGAATCCTTCTGGAAGAGATTCAAAGCTAAACTTTTTTTTTTTTTTTTTAATAAGGAAAAAAAAAAGGGAGGGGAGCACACAAAAACTCCAGTTCCAGGAAACTGAACTGAAGTTAAATGACCATGTACAGAAAGGAAGAGAGAATTAAGCTGGCCATAAATGTTTACGATGAAAATATTAGAGATCTGCTCACAGTGCATGTCATGGAGTCTCGGTTTACCATGTTTCACACTGTGTACAAGGATTACAGATATCCAGGTGGAGGGAGAGGTTGCTGGGTTGTCCCTCTTCCCACAGAAGAAACAAGAAGAGTATGTTCCACAAAGCCAACAGGACCATCTTTCAGAATTCCAGTTAACTTCCTCTTCTCCTTAAATCATCCAGTACTTTATATAAGCCTCCTAAATCTTCTTCACTTCTTCTTTCTTTCAGTAAAATCCAAAACCACATCCATCATATTAAGATGCCTTCCCCAATAGCAACTCATTAACAGATCTTCCAAATTCTGACTTCACTGACACAGTATTTAATGAACTGTTGAGATTCAAAGCAGAACTCAAATGATGGGGAAATTGAGGTCTAAAACAGCAAAGACATAAGATGACATATTTCCAAGAGCTTCACAGCCTTTATTTCTGTGAATATTCTCATCTGTGCTAGTATAAACTGGGAGCAACTCCACTAAATGTGGCAAAACCCCCCAATAATTGCACATCAGCATAGTCCCACTGTGACCTCATGATCAGTCCTGAAAGTGCTCTCATGAATTGCCATTCAGATCGTACCTTTTTGAAAGCCTTTAGCAATAACGGAGAAGAAAACAACTTCAATAAAAGCACCTCACAGTTCTTCTCACTGCATAATGACATTTGATAAAAAGAGAAAATCTGTATTATTTTTTGTTTATGAAGCTGATGTGCTTTCCAAATGCATACAGCAAAGTCAAAATACTTAAAACAATAAAGCATTTCCAAGGTAAATGTTGCTAGTTTTGGGATGTATGAAAAGTGGCTAAGTAGATGAAAAATTGGCATTTGAGAGGTTTTGGGTACATTAGAGACAAAGAAAACGACTGCTTAAAATGACACACAGGCTGTTTTAATAGTCAAGATTTTCAAGCTATGGGAAGTGGACTTGTAACAGCAATCAATGCTTCCCTTTCCTTTCCAAAACACTCACACCTGTGACAAATATCAAAGTTCATTCAGAAGAAACAAAAAAAACCTCAGAGAACCCCCCCTCTATCCTGGTACAAGTGTAAACTTTAAACTCACATCTGGCTAACTGGAACGGTCTGTACCTCTTTAAATAACTTTAACTTAGGAAACTTTTGATTATGATTTGTGGACCACTTGAGTCTCATAAACAATATTCAACTTAGTAATTTTTTTTTTTTTCAGCTGGAAAGCTGGAGAGGATGGAGTCTCCAACAGGTGTTAATTTCTTAGATTTTTTTCCTTGAAACAGAAAATTATATTTTTTCCATTCAGNCTTGAGTTGCATAAGCAAAATTTAACTTAGTAATTTTTTTTTTTTTTTCAGCTGGAAAGCTGGAGAGGATGGAGTCTCCAACAGGTGTTAATTTCTTAGATTTTTTTCCTTGAAACAGAAAATTATATTTTTTCCATTCAGTACAAAGCAAAATCATAATCCTCAAACTCACCTAATACATAGCCTAAAACTGCCAAGTTTGCATAACAAAAAAGAAAAAAAAAAGGCTGGGGGGGAGAATTGGGGAGAGTAGGAGAAAGAGAATTACTTTGGAGTTAAATGACAGCAGTTGGTGAAGATGAATAAAGAAAATTGAGTACTGTGTGTTTGTATTGTGTGGATTAATTTATGGAGCCTGAATGCCTTTGAGTGCTCTTACTATGGACATATGAATACTTTTGATCAAGAAAAACACCCTTGGTGAAGAATAAAGAAATTACTAGATTTCAATACTTCTAAACACTGTATGAAAAGCCCATGCTGAATATGAACAAAAATCACAGATTCTTATGAACAAGTACAATTAGTCACAGTTATGTAAACATGAGTATATATTCAATTTGTAAGCACATATTAAAAGGAAATATGTTAAAAAAAAAAAAAAAAAACATTTTCAGAATAAGACATAATATACTGAACAAAATCACAGTACAAATAGGGAATTTCTTTCCTAGGAGAAAGTCATTACAATAGAGGACCCTGGAGCTACCAGAATGGACTGTTTTGGACTGAGGGCTCATCACAGAGCCACATTTCTCTTTCTTGGCCACCAGTGAGGATGTTAACACTGACATCCTTTTCTCTGGCAGCAGTCCCACTTGTGGAGAAGTGTGAATAGCTAATTCCATATATGTTTACTCTTCAAGCTTTGGTTTTTTTCTTTTTTTGGCCCTGTGAAGCACAGTTCAGCTGGCCAGGACAGCTCACTCACATGTATTTTAACACTGAACAGAGGATGTCCAGGTAATGAGAAGAGGTCTCTATAAGGCAAGGGACTCCTTTGTCCCTTTTATTTGCTATCCGTCACATTTCCTGGGGTCCTCTAAATTTGTACCTGAGCCTCATATTACTGTTCTAGGTCATAAATTGGTCAAGTTCCTCACAGCTACTTTCTCCACTCCCTTAGCTCTTATGTGAATGTTCTAATACAAAATGAAAATGTTGTAGTTTCTAGATATGATACAACCTCAAGTAGCACTTATTAGACATTTCTGAGAATCTCAAAAATGCTTTGATTTTAGATTTGACTGACCAAACACTCTTGAAAACTGTTTCCAGCATTTCATTTGTAACTTCATGCAGCTATTAATCAAAAATAAAATCCATACTACAACACTTTTGTTTCCTTTCTTGCAAACTTGACACTGTTCTGCAATTGTCCTAACATAGATCATATCACTGTCAATAGCTGATCCTTAGACTGGAAAATGCAACATTAACTATGCACTGTAATGCCAGGCACAACATTTGATGACTGGAGTTCCAAGACAGCTTTGCTCTTCGGTGTGCAAGTTGGTGTGACTGCCAGTAAGGCTAGAGGGGTTTGTGATTCTGCAAAGGCTCCTCTGTGCCAGCAGTGTGAGCATGGGGTAAGCCCAGTGAGCACGCTGGAGTGAGGGCTACCACAGGAATACCAGCTGGCTCTGGAGGCATGAAAGAGCTGCTGGAGGAATGGTAGGTACCTCTTCTTCTCTGCTTCTTCCCCTTTTAGTTTTACCTAGGCCAGCCCTCCAGTCTTAGTGTCTGCCTTTCTTTCTCAAGAGGATCTTGATTTTACAGGTGGATTTACTCCGAAGACCATACAGTTAAAATGCCTGAACTCGCCAGATGCCAAAAGTCTTGCTCAGAATTGCATGACATAAGGCATGCAAAGCACCTAGCAGAAATCTTTGCCTTGGTTCCCAAAGCATGCATGAAATTAGCAAATTTGTTGGGAAAACAGGCAGCACAATGATGTCTTCCCGTTCCAGAAGAGCTCATGTGATGCTAACTGGTGGGGCTCTACAGTGTGCTGCACTGCACAGTGCTAAGGGATAATGCCCTTAGTTTCATGGGGTCATTAAAGCTGATTAGATCTTAAGTGTCTGCACTTAAGAAAGATTTGGGACAGGACAAAAATACTGTGCCAGCAGGCTCAAAACAATAGCCCAGACCAGAACAAGGGGAAGAAGCCATAGATTGCTGATTTTCTGGGCATTTGGGATTGTTTATGGAGCATTTCCCAGCTCTAGTTTTTTCAGTGATAGTATTTAACAGTACCTGTTTTGCAGAGAAAACCAACCACAGCAATTGAGAAGACTGTGAGTAAAGTACACACCACACATGTTGTGATATAAAATGCTAGTTTTAGCCGACTGGTACTGTTTCATTACTTCTGTGAGACATGCTCATAGTGAAGTCCATTGTTTTTCTCTCTGTTTTGACATAAGAATTCCCTTAAAATTCCCTGGGTAATTACAATGAGTTGTCGTAGAGCTGAGAACCTGGCCCATCTGACTCCAAGCATCTGTGAAGTGTGAAGCACAGACCTCTGAAAATTAGATTGTTTTGTCAAAAAATCATCTTAAACTTTAAATATTCCAGAAGCAAGAGATGTCAAAGTAAATTTTGCACACCTCAAAGCAGAACAAAGTAACAGGCCCCAAAGAGTAAAGGGAGATTCATGGCTTGTGATTTAAGCGCTCTCTTCTCAAAATTTAAATACCAAAATATTTTTCAAAGTATGAATCTCTTGGGCACTGTCATATTATGTCACCAAATAATTCATTAAGGAATGTTATCTCTACCTCTGCTGTTTGAAGTGCCAGAGGTTTCTTTGCCTGAAATGGCCTATTATTCCCAAGGATGGAGGGAAGAAGAGGGCTCTCTTCGTACTTTCCTTCAGAGCACAATGGATTAAAAACAAAACAAAGAAATCCTAAATAATGAGCTAATGAGGAAACTCATTCTAAAGGATTCTAGAGTGCTATAATAGTATGTCACCATCCATCATAGAACAAGGCTCTGTTCCCTCCCTGTGCACAAATTGCTTGATTGCTTTCACTGCCACAGTTTGCTTCCTAATATTTGGCATGACATTTCCTGTTTCTAGCCTTGGGCTTACATGGGTTTGATCCAGCCTGCCCTGAAATTAATGGAAAGACTGCTCTGTACTTCAGTGTCCCTTTTTCCTCTTGCTGGAGCCTGTTGGCTGCTCCAATGATTTCTCTCGCTTTCATTTTGGCTGGCCTTCAAGTCCTTCCAAAACATCATGCCTCTTGCTCTGTACACACACACAGACAGAAAGAGGGAGAGACAAGACAAAAATCCCTTTACCCTGTGTGGTGGCCAAGAGGCATGGAATGGTCCATGTGGCAGCAGTGTAGGGAACAAACTGAGCCTCCTGTCCCAGGCAGCTTTTAGCAGGCACCCAGCCTTCCCCCACTACTCCCACTCCACTGCAACTGCCAGTACCAGCAGAGCCAAGAGTTGCTGCAACTCTCTACCTTTGTCAAACACTACATGTTGAGGTTTTGAGGTCCCTAGACACAGTCCCATACATAATCCTGGTATAATGCCTCCCACTTGGGTGATTTGTCTTGCAACATTTAAATTTGTCTCAAAAAATGAGGGTGAATACTGCTCCTTGTTTATGTGTTAAGATAGCACTTAATTATCTCTAGAGATAATCTCTCTTTGAGTGATCTGCTTGTTTGACTGCAAACACCCTGGGTTTGTGAGGCATTGTAAAGAGCCAGGTATATACTTTACAGGTGCTCAATACCAAAATATGTATCAGGCTATTCTTCCACTGATGACCAACAGCCTTGCACTTCTGATGGAGGGGTATTTAGCAATTGTGGGCTGACATTTTCTCATCGGGTTTTATCAATTTAATGTTAAGTTCTTGGAGGACCATAGTTTGCCCACAGTGGCAGGCTTTGGCCTATAGGTATTTCCCTTTCATCTTATTTCTTGCTCTTACTACCACTTCTGTTAGATGGGGTAAAGTACCAAAGGTATATATTCATCTTGACAGCAAGCATTTTCACCAGGCTGCTGTTAACACATTCTGCAGGGAATGTTACTATATTCAGAGATGGCTTGGCATATATTTTCTTTTTAGCAGCCTGCTTTTATAGGTTTGTGGCACTTTTAAGAAGGGATTAAACTTTATCATTGTAAAATGATGGTGACGTAGGACTCCTCTTCCAGGGTAAATCATCTGAACAGAGTGGCCTGAGTCAGGGCTATTATCTGAAAGCACGAGGCTGAGGGTACCAGGCCTGCTGAAATGATTCCTGCTGTGGTCAGTGCAGTGTCTGACAGTCATCTGCTTCCTGTCAGACTGAAAGACAGTCCACAGTGTGGGCACAGACAGGGAGGGATGGGCAGCCAAGGCAATTTCAGGGTCTCAGGTAGGTCAACTAAGTCAGGCAGTAGTGAAAAATATCTGTGGTGTGGGTGGGAGAACACAACCAAGATTTAACTTTTTCTGAGGCACCTGTAACTATCTATGTCTACACCACTGAATAAGGGAGGATCAGGGACAGATTCCTGGTCCCAATTTTCAAATGGAACACACTAGATCATGCCTATTAATCTGCAGGGTAGTTGCTTGAAGAAACCTAAGTTTGAATCATCCAAGAGAACCTAGGAATGATAATTAAACAGTGTGGACAATGTGGTACCAATACTTAAGTTCATTCTCATGCTCTCCCTTATTTAGAGCACTAAAACTAAATGTTATGTACATTTCATCAGCTTTGGGTTGGTTTGGCACATACCCACATGAACCCCAACTGTTTACCAAGGCTTTGATATCCCTGGCCATGTCTGCCAAACAGTGACATCTCCAGGTTTTTGGAGACACTCCTCAGTTTCAGAAGGTGCTCTGAGGAAGCGTCTGTGATCTGAATGCTGCGAGCCAAATGCCTTTATCTATGATGCTCTATCTTGTATGCCCAGACTGCCTCAAAAATTCAAGTACTCTGTGCATGTGGGTGGGAGTTCTCCTTTGGCATATGCCCAGTTCCACAAAATTATAGATATGAGCACTTGTTTCATATGGTTTGTTGTCAGCTTCCTCTCAGATGCTTCCTTGACAATGGTAAATAATTGGCTTGATTGCTTTCTGTGCCTTTCTCTTACCCGTTTTTCTAGCAATTTGAGGATCTCACATCTTGGCTCATCTGCTGTACTTTCATGACCAGAAGTCAGCTATGTATATCTATCTAAGTTAGCTAAGTATATCTAATTCCCTCTTTTTGTTGTGTACCTCAAAACTGTAGCATTGCAGTTTCAGCATCATGAAGAGTCACAAGCAATAACTCTTTTTAAATGCTCTCTAGTGATTTAGTGTCATTTTCTACTTCAATTGCTTTACACCCTCAAACTTAATGGTGAAAAGACTCTCATCAAACATAATTGCTAGACATTTCTTCTTCCTTTGGGTGTCTTTTGGTGCTGTGGTGACAATGAACACAGTCAAAAAGCTACCAGCTGTCTTCTGCTGCAGGAATTGGTACTCCAAAATATAACTCACTAACATCACATAGTGTTGTCGCCTTTTCAGTTGTACAGCCTTATTTTGGGACAGGATAAATGGTTGTCTGTTTTCTGGTGGTATGTAATGGTTATAAGTGGTAACCATGTCTGTGCTGGGTTTTTTTTCATTTTTTCAGAATTCAGCAGCTGTTTGATGGTGGGAAAATAGTGCAAATAAGGTCTGCTAGTTTAAAAAACTATTATAAAAGCATTTAGAAATTATCTTTAGGTGCAGCTTTGTGGCTTTTACCTCTTTGGCACATAATCCTAAGGAGGTCAGCAAATGCATGTGAATGACATGGCAGAAAAGTACATTTTACTGCAGTTACAGTCAAATTTTATTCCACTTACTGAACTCTATCAAACCAGGTTGTGGCCAGCAAAAGGTTGTGAGATACATGCTGCTCCCAGGAGATTCAGCTAATTCCACTCATGTTGTTGACAGGGATTACTCACTTCTGCAGATAGGAGCCTAAATGCCACTGCCAACTTTCTTTATCTAGATGAGGTCCACAATCTTAGAGAGGAGCAACTTGACTTACCTGGGTAATATACAATGCTTATAACATTACCACTGTTAGCCATGAAGCACTGGGAATCATCCTGCTCCTCCAAAGCAAGTAATCCTCATCCAGGAAGGTATTTATTCATGAACTCCAGCTGTCCTGTCCTGGCTGCAGTGCTTGCTGAGCTTTTCCTCACCCAGTCACAGCACGGGGAAAGTGGAAGCACACTTACATACATGCTTCAGTGACACCCAAAAGGCACTTTTGGGAAAAGGGAGCTTGATTACCAGCCAACCCTTCTTAGTTCTCAAATGAAATAAACACTGAAGTGAAGTGAAGCATGGGTATCTGAAAAGAAAGAACATCCTGCTGTTCCTGATAGGAAAAGTGTGTAAGAGAAAGGTGCCGCAAAACACTCATGCACAGAGCCATTGTGATCTGTGTAAAAGATGCTTATCCTGCCTGAGTTGGTGCAGTCACTGACAGAGTGACACTCATGACAGCCCTGTTGACCTCACCTTCAAGGGACTCAGAGTAATGCTGGCAGCTTGAATTTTATACCATCCTACCACCATTACAGTACTTTGGTTGACTGAGTTTTTCTCTGAGACAAGACTAAAATCTTATCGCTTCACATATTTTCTACTATCCTACCTCTTCTTTTGCATTTGATTTCCTGAGGGTTTTTTTTTTAGTTTGCATCATGGGGTTTTATCTTGGAACAGGTTTTTTGATGATACCTTGTATTCATATCATTAGGTTTTCTGAGGTTTACAGCATCATTCCTGTCTCCATGCCCTTGCACAACATTAATAACACGTGTCTGAAAATCTGACTCTTGGTCTCACTTCCTGCCTGCTTGACAATGCTATTTTGTATTATTGCTTTTATCAGTACATTTAATCTCAATGACTTCTCTTTCCATGAATACTGTATACAAAGTCTTTGTGCAGGGAGACCTTTATTATTCCTCAGATTATTAATTTTTCCTTTTAAATTTTGTTTGTCTAGATTTTGCCTCTGTGCATTTGAGTTTTGCATTCATATGGGTACCTTTCTGTGTTTTCTCTCTTCTACTAGTGGATTAACAATTCTGTGTCTGGTTCATTTTAAATCTTGAATTTACATGGGACACTGTTCCTCACCCTTGCATACAGCTCCAGCTTTGGGAGGCTTGTTGAGGAGCAATCTCATATTTAGGTACTTTAAGACTTGATAATCAAAGGAGCTTTGAACAGTTCAGCAAAATGGTCATCTGTTCCAGACTGAGCAGATGCCTTTTTTGGGTAGAAACAGCCTTAGAAGGTTTTTGCACTTGGGTGAAGACAGCTTAGTGGCTGCACATCTCAGGGAGCAGTGCGAACGCATTTATTTCATTCCTCCTTCTGCCTGGCTTCACTACATCCTGTATCTGTTTTCCAGGGCAGCTAGGGAATGTCCAAAGGATGAGCATGGTCATCTGTATACAGGCAGCTATGGCACAGTGCCATGATTATTGGTTTTTCTTTAGCTGAAGGACCCAGAATTCATCCCTAATGACAGATGCAATTGCAACTGCCAAGCAATAAAGACTCCCAGTTAGAAAATAAACTGATGAGGGCACAGGTTCACTTTGACATTGTCAACAAAATAGTCTGTTCCAAAATACTTCAAGAGGTGAGAATGATGCAAAAGGAGGGCAGTGGCATTGCTGCAGGTCCACAACAGCATTCCATGGGGCTGCCAATGTGATGACAGCAAGGTGAAGGCTGCTCTGTGGGAGTTTCACACTGAATCACATCCATTTGCAGGTGCCAGCAGACACAGTGTGGGTAAAGAGCACGATGAGCACACTGCTGGCTAGGAGGTGTTTTCCTTGGAGATAACAGCAGCGGAAGAGGCTCTGATTAATAAGCTGAAAGCAAATGCAAATCTTATTAATGCTTACTTGGAATCCAGTCCACAAGTCAGCATCTCATTAGAAAGAGGGTTACTGTCAGTAAAACAGTGCATCAAGGCTCTTGGTGTGTGATAGGGGCAAACAGATGGGGCTCTAGAGAGAACACAGCCTCAATGAGCATGAGCAGAAAGGGGCAGATTTGGGAAAGAAGGCATGTAAGACAATCTGTGAGAAGCTTGGCCCCCACCCCAAACTGTGGGAACACCCACCAGCACTCCAGTGTGAGCAGATAGCTGGAAACTCACTGCTAAGATATGTACCTTGTACCTTCCTAATAATTGTCCCAGGCAGACAAGGACAGCCCACTGCTTCTGAGTGGTAACTGCAGCCTCCAGGAGGAGGAGTGCAGGCAACCAAAGGACTCTCCCAACCCTCTAATGAGCTCATTAGCATGTGTCTTTGCTAACGATACACATGGAACCAGTCTGCTTCCAGCTGACAAATCTCTGGGTTATTTTACCATTAGAGGGAAAAAAAAACCCCAAAAANGAAAACTGGGAAATCACACCCAAAAATAGATTAAAAGAACATGAGAAGTGGAAGGTCAAGAGTTCAACAGTTGGGTAGTGCCAGAACTGGGACAGTTTACATAACCTTGCTGTAGCCTCCCTGAGTGCATGCAGCAGTTAGTCACAGGAACATGAATCGGGTTTTTTTGAGAGGATCCTGACTCATTTGGTGACGTAATGGCCAAAAGGATTAGAGAGAAAATAGAAATATGCCTCTCCTCACATTCAGGAGGTGGCACTGTGCAAAAATTCAGCCCCACAATGAAAAGAGTATTCCTAATATTCTTTATGTTTCTGCAGTACAGCCTGCCCAGAATATTTATAATTCTTCACAAATAGTAATTAATCTTCAGGCTGCACAAGTACAAAGACATTTTCATCCCCATTTTGCATGTTGGGAATGGAAGCACTATAGTCAAAGTACTCCCTTGGATAATCTGAGTATCCTCATGGAGTCAGTTAGTTCTTAGCACATGCTGACATTTTAGACCTGAAGATTGCTGTGTTTGTTCTGTTACACAATGTGGCTTGGACACAGTGACAGACAAGAAACTGTTTACTTCTATTTTTTTGGCATTTGGAGGTATTTCTTTGAAAACTGTATACTTCTGGCAATCACAAAGCCCTACATGGGCCTGTTTCCTGGAAATATATCTGCAGTTTATCAGTGCATCTACTATGGTGTTTGTGTCTACAAGGAAATGAAGAAAGTAGCATTGAAGAATAAACTTGGGCTTTATTCTGCTGTAGGTAGCCAGCCTCCCCAGAATTCCTCTGATGCTCAGCAGAGGGCTAATGCTGACAGTAGAAGGAGGACAATATCACATCTTTAAGTACATTATCTGTTCCTCATCTCTACAAAATTATGTGATGTAATATACTGCCTCCTGTGTCTTTGAAAATATACTATCCCAAGAAGAGAACTGCTATATTCCTCGGCTGGATTGTAAATGCAACAAATTACTGTTATAATTTGTTGATTATAAATGCAACAAATTACTGTTCTTATCCCACAGGCTCCTCAATGTCATTTAAAAAATATTTTTACTGAAAGTCAACGCCCTTTACCAACTCTCAGAGAATTTTAAATCTTTATTTGAGTACATAAAATAAGAGTAAGAAATTTTTTCTGACTTGAGTAGGATGTGACTTCTAATAAATCTGGAAGTTATGAAAAATGGCTTTAATATTTTTAAGCTATTTCTGGATTTCCTAATGTTGTCTCACGTCTGTTTTTTCCCCCGTGTCCATGTGTAGCCACAGAGAGTGCAAATACATCTGGAACTTATAAACACAGAAATTTAACTTTTAGAAAATGCATTATGCCATTTGAAGATGTTATTCTTACAGTTTAACACCTGCTTTGCTGGTTTTGGAAAACATCTGTGTAGTGTCTGAGGAAACATCTCTTCCAATTTTTGGTTTGGGGATATTGTAAGACAGAAAAACAGGCTTGTATGAATGTAAATGTTTGAGATTAGACCCTCTACAGCAATAAGGAAGGCCTCTTCTGTTTATTCCTCAAAGACATAAGGTGATGGTGTTTCTTCTGTCCACTTGCTCCCACAAATGATCTACCTAATACACAAATGCCAAAGTGCTCTATTCCTATCCCTGCCAATACCCTTCCTTCAGCTTCTGTGTATTAGTGTGACTATTGCTGATGAGCATGATGAAGAGCTCAGTTCAAACCTTCCCTTCTGCTTCCAGGTTGCTGTTCACACCTCAAAGATGTTGTCCCCAGGGAGGCAGACCTGTCACCTCAGCATTCCCTGGCAGTAATCACCTGTGAGTCAGCAAGATCCATTTAGCACTCCCCAGCTGAAGCACCTCCTGAAAATACAGTGGGATGTTTGAGGCAAATACTGTCAGCCTCCTAAAATACTGTAGGCAAGTTCAGATCCCTTTCCCCCCACCCCACTGCTCTGTAATTATTTATAATATGCTATACATGACAGGCTGGTAAAATACACCCAGCCAAAACCAAAACAAATGGAAGTGTTGCCAAGTTAGCAATGTAAAAAGAGAGGAAGTGTAAGACAGAAGATAAAATGGTGAAGCAGACTAGTGACCTATCAGTCTGTGACTAGTGTATTGGTTTGAGTGAAGAATTTAAGCATGACGTTTGTTTATCCTTATGAAAGGTAATCTCAATAATAACATTTGTTATTAATTTAAAAAAAATAAAAAATAAAAAAACCCAAAGTCTCTATAACATTTAATACTTGGGGATCTTTTAAAATACAAGATCCTTAGGATCTGACTTTTACAAATCATGGCTCAGAAGTATCCAGCAAATAATTCTGATGGTTATTCCTGACAGTCAGCCTAGTTTTACCAAGAGTAGCTTGACACAACCAAGGAAACTGAACTGATGTCCTGCCTTGTTCCACAAAAGAGCTGCTTTTACCTTTCCTTGCTATTACAGCCGTGAGCATGTTTTGCTTCTCAAAATATTACCTTTCATTGAAAACTGAGGATATTATTTATTCAGCATACATTCATGATAGCTGTCACTGACTTCTTGCCCACTGACAATTCCAAAAGACACTTGTGCATCATTTTGTGACTGCTACCCTGTATTCCCAGATGCTAAATTATTTATACCTATAAATCCTAATCAGATTCTGTAATTTTCATTGCTGTAAGAAGCCATACACCTCCTTAGGAGGATAGGAGCAGGGAATAGGAAGGAGAGGAGAAAATCTTGACACCACATTGTTTAGCACATGTGATTGCACATTTAAGGTTTTGGCAGTATTTCCGTGAAAATGACTGATGGAGAAGCAGCATTTCAATGGACATTATTTCAAGATTTATATGAGTAAGTGTTTTAAAGTGAGGTTGGAGAAAGGAGAAAATAGTTTGGCATGAGGAGGAAGGCTACACAGATGAAGGTAGGAGAAAACAGTGCCATGAACTGTTTTAGTTAAGGTGTTTAGAAAAGTTGAGAGAATAAGAGGAGAATATAACGAACTGTTCCTGTGTTAGGTAAGTAAATCTAATTATTTCTTCTGTTTAACTGGGAGAATGTCTGTCAGGTTTTCTGGGTGATTCCTGAAAGCAAATATCAATACAGTCAAACCATTGTGGTGAGTAGTAAAGAACAAGACTCGTGTGAGGAGGAGCTGCTGTGGGGCCATGTGGGCTTGATTCACACAGGGGGAACACTCCAGCACATCACGCCTCTGCTTTGGTCTGCTTTCATTGATTAGTTGGTTACTTTCTAGTTTGGCTCAAAAAAGAGTGTCAAGTAGATTTTTGTCTATTTTTTTTTCCTTCTTTGTATCATTCTAGTTTTCATTCAGAGCAAGAGCATTCAAATTTCAAACAAAGATTCTTTATTCACACTTTTTTTTATTACAATATTAAGCGCATTTCTGTCCTGTAGCTTTTGCAGAAAGTATACCTGGTTGTTTGATTAATTTCCAAGGTGTTTAAGGTCCTAAGAAACCTCTACTGACTTGTGGGGAGGTAAGATTATGTGCAAACCCATAAAAAAGGCAAACAAGGCATGCAAAAATGCCCCTCTCCCTAGAGCCACGTGCTGCTGAGGAGCCTGGAGTATTAAGACACCATTTGCAGTCCTGATAGTCTCCAAGCTGGAAGTCCATAAATCTGCTCTGCCTCCAGACTGCTCTGGGCCAGCTGAAGCTCTGTTCTGCATGAACTGGTACCTGCTGCCTGCTGCTGGCCCAATGGCTGCAGCCTGAACTCCTCAAAGCCTACAGCATCAGGATCCCAATCACTGTTTCTGGAAAGGGTTAATCAGACCTCTCCACTGAGCTGTAGTTTTCATCCAACAGGAAAAAAAATTGAAAGTTGAGTTTTCAGTTGCTCTATACATTTCCACTCTTGTGTTGATTATACCTTTTACATGGTAAAATAAATGATTTAAGAAAACAATCTGCATAGAAGGATTAGGATGGAAACTGAAAATGAACTACCTAGGAGCCTGAAAAAGTTGTTTCTTTGTACATCTACAATGAGATCTACACTTCTCATTAAAATGAGAAGTGACACAAGAGACATTTTATTTCAGAATTCCCCATCTTCTCCTAATTCTTTATGTGAACTTGTAGAACAAACTCTGTTTGGTCCTGAAATGTAACGATCAAGAGTCACCTACACAACCTACATAGTCATCCAGACAGAGAAGGGAAAACCTCTCTTCTTCTGAACAGTCAGCTGTAGACATCTTGATAAGAAACAAGTTTATATTTGAACTTGTAAAACTGTAATTTCATCAGGAAATCAAATTGCCAAGATGAGATAATTCTCTGGTTAAATACCAGCATACAAAAATGAAATCCAGGGAGAAGTGGGAGAGAAATGTAAACCTCATTTATTGAAAACTTGTGTTATAGTTCTCTTTGCTATTTCAACATACTTAATTAAGTTTCTCTCCCTCTGCTTTTGTATTTTGTATGTCTCTCCTGCTCTTGTTGAAGCCTAAACTTCAATTTCTTCAGTCCTAAGGCAAAAGAGCTTTCCAAGCCTAGGAGACAAGTGACAGTGAGATGTGCCAATCTGTCAGTATGGGAGCACTCAAGGTCACAGACGGGGCGGTGCTGGGGAGAGGACCTGAAGCTGGAGCATGTGGTGCTTTCAGTGGGCGTGGAGGTGGATGCAACACCTTGAGAAACGCTGGGAGCATTTATGGCGTTGCTGAGAACCTGAAGGGAACAAAGTGTACCGAGAACTTTTCCTATCCCCTGCCTGTGGAGCAGGGTGCCCCGTGACTGGAGGACAGGGCTGCCCGCACATCTTTGCCTGCAGTGCAAGACCGGAGCCCCAGCGAAGGGGATCAGCCGTGCTGTGGGGACAGCAGGTACCCCTGAAAGACCAACAGCGTGGGGCTGGCGCTCCTCCCAACACGGCCGGCTGAATACTCCGCAATTCAATGTGAAAAATGGAATAAAACCATCACTCTGGAAAACCTCCGCGTATTTCATTACCGCCGCCGCCTTATCACCCGCTATTGCCAATTTCAAGAATCACGGATAAAAACATAATAGTAAAACAAGCCGTCGTCTTTCACAAAGACGCATAATCTGCTTAAGATTGTTCTCCCATTCATCGGGGATGTTGAGACGTTCAGCTCACTCCTCCCTCCTCCCGAGGCGCCCCAGCGGCGCTCGGAGCATCGCGAACCGCTCCGGCGCTGGCAGCTGCCGGTCGCGAACCCCGACACGGAGCGACAACCCCTCCTCTCCTTCCTTCTCCCTCCTCTTCGCCCCCGGCCCCCTTCCCTTCCCTTCCCAGCCCGGGTCCGCCTCCGTCACG
>VZRH01008103.1:564156-609790 GCA_013397555.1 Urocynchramus pylzowi
TTTTTTTTTTTTTTTCTTTTTGTCTTGATGTCTTTTTAACTAGCGTCCTGGAAGCTGAGAACAGTTGCAGGTGAAGATATGTTTGTTTATATGCTGGTGGAGGAAGTGTTTTCATTAGGGTTGACTCGTCTGGTCTCCCATGACAGGAACAGTAAGCTAAAGGGACACTGTCAACTTGAAATCCAGAGAATGTGCGTGATGAATGGAGAGCTGTGTCCAATATTACACCCACCGTTGAGCTCCCTGCTGGAGATCTGTGGTTTTTATAAGCCTGTCTTCTGACTGTGTGGGTTGGTCATGCAGTGAAGGAGTAAAAACACGCTTCAAACAAAGTTCTGTTAAGTGAACAAAGGAGTGCAGAAGAAAAATACCAGAGTGGGAAGGGAGGGAAGGCAACACCTCCAACTTCTCAGTTACATCCATTGTAGCCACTGCTTGACCCAGTGGGAAACTGGAGGGGCTACAGTTCATTTTTACAGTTGCACATTTATTTAGTATCCCTAAAGTGAAAAGGTTGTTACTTTTGCCCCAGTGATTCGGGAGTTATCAGCACCTTCATGTGTGTGCTCAGAAAATTGGTAGCACTTGATGGATGTCAGTAGGTCAGTGTCAGTGTTCACGATATAAGAACAATTTTAAGAATGGTATCTCTAGTGAAAAAGACATTGGGTTCCTTCTTGAGCCCTTTTTACCACATAAAGTTATAATTTTGATGAAAAAGAGAAAGATTGCCTAATTAATGCTTTAGAAATTTGTATTTTGTAGATAGTAGGCTGCAGATTTGTTGAAATGTTCAGATGCTTCTTAGAGGGTGCCTGCAAGCATCCTTCCTCTCCACCTCCAACTAATTACTGCCTCATCTGCGTGGCTTGTCTGGCAAAAGAAACAGTTTTCAATATAAAGTTATCTGATGGTAGGCCACTCACTGGCTGTGGTGTTTTGTGATTTATGCTTCAGGCATGTTGTTTCAGAACTTCTGTGTTGCCTGCTGGTGAAAGACATAGTGGCATAAAATACCAGTTAAGTATAAAACTCTGAACAGCCTTCTCTGGAAATTATTATGGTGTTGAGTAAATACATGTCTTCAGTGAGGGACAAATGACTTTGGCATATGGGCATGGCAGCCAATGTAAGTCAGAAATGAATAAGGTGGTATAAAGAAGTTGGTTATTAATCATTTTAACAAGTGTCTTTAAAAGTTAGGACCCAGGGATAAATTTCTAATTCATATGAGTAAGAAAAACACTGCTGAGGAACTAGTTATTTTTGACAGACTACAATAGATTCCACAATACCTTTATGTGAGATAGCTAAATGGTGTCATCTGAAATCATGAGTGGAGTCTGATATGGTGAGGGCCTCTGTGGCCACTGGCCCTGTGGCCCTGTGGCTTAGCTGAAAATACTGATCTGGACATGGTATCATTGGCACTGATTTACAGTGTAATAAAGTTGTGGCTAAGGTGAGTGAAAACTGTCCAGCACATTTGTGATGATTTCACACATGTACATCTACAGTATCATGTCTTTAATTGTGTTAAGGAAAGTATAGAGCTGTTTGCCATCTTATGCCTAGCTCCTTCACTTTTCTGTCTTGCTGCATTACTGTGCTTTTACTTCAGGGAGAAAAAGAGTTGGAGGCATGTGTTTTCCCTTCGTCCTTCTCTCTGGGGTGCACATTAATATTTGATTCAAACTTGTTCTGTAAAGTTCTGCTTAATTCAGTTTGGGCATTACTTTGAATGTATAATAATGGTGTTTGCTTGTGTCATGGACAGTGCTTTGTAATTTGCTTTATGGGCAAGTCTGCTGCTGGCAGTGTGTATTGTCAAAGTGACCTTCCTTTCAGAGGGAGAAAACCAGTAACTCCTGGCCCTCTCCCACCCCTGCAGCTCCCACAGAAGTGTCTTCACAAGTCACTATGACCCATTACTCCAAAAACAGGACTTGAACCGACAAATCTAGTTCACCCGAGCAGCCTCATTGAAATCCAGCAATTAAGGATTCCTTTGGTGACAAAAGGCCTACGGATCTGTGTTGTGCAAGTCAGCCATTTACTTGAGGCGAAACCCACAAAAGGGTTTGCGTGCCTTGGTGAGGAGCACCCTGAGCTGTGATCCCTGTAGATGTGGCTGCTTGCTGTGTCGTGCTGAACGCACTGTGCACCTCGGAGCTGCATTCCCAGAGGATGGGGAAATGCTGCCAGGGCCACCCAGTGCAAAGGGCCTCAGAAGGAGGTGAAACTTCAGGGCTGCATCTGCCTGCCTGCTGCATGTCTCACTTGGTACCACGGTGATTTAAGGTTAGCTATTAGAGGTTAAAAACCCTAACATTCTTTTGGTGAAGTAGTAATAACTTATATTTAAAAACAAAAACAAAAACAAAAACAAAAAACAAACAAACAAAAAAAAAAAAACAAACAAAAAAACCACCAAAAAACAAAAAGAACCCAAAAAAACCCCCCAAAAAACCCAAAAACAAAACCCCAAAAAAAAACCACACCAAAAACTCAAACAAATGAACAAAAAATCCCCCACAAAATTACAAAAGCACAAACAAACAAACAAACAAAAAACCAACAACAAAACCCCAACCATCTTTGCATTTCAGTAGACGATGAACATGCAGGTGTAGAAGAATTGGGATTTCTAGCATTTGCATCCTGTCATGGGTTTCACCCTCAGTGCCTGACTTCCAGACAGAGAAATGACAGGTGCAGATGAACATGCAAGGTTGGGGCTGTTTCGGTGCATCCCAGGCGTGTGTGCCGCTCCTCGGGGAGCGAGCGCCAGAGCCCCGTTAGCACTGTGCTCTGGGGCACTCTCACCTGCCGGCTCAGGCAGGGAGGGCTCTGGTTTCGGGCAGGTAATCTGCCTGCCGGTTTGACAGTGGTCAAATTAAACCTGTCTGTGGGAGGTGTCCTTGAGCCCTGAAACTGGAAACAGGCCTGACCTTACAGGAGGTGCAGCCAAGGAGAAGTACCCTGTTGCTGTCCTTACCACTGGCTGTGGGAAAGCAATCACATTTTGTAGAGCTTTTTTGGAACTTTAGTTCACTTGGAATGGAAACAAAATTGAACGGTATCACTGCTTTTACTGGGGGAGGTGAAAAATCATATTATTTCAAGTCAGTCAAAACATGATGCCTCATCTTGCTTCTGACTGTTTTAAATGGTAACTTGCTGTGAAAGCAAGGATTTCAACTCAAAATACTGCCACCTGTTTGGAACAAAATAGAACCTTTGACACCTTGACTTTTTACTGGAGTATAAAATCAGCAGCAGTTTTGCAGAGCTTTAAGGTGTCAATAGAACTAAATCATCTTGCAGAAAATGATTGTCGGATTTTTCCTGACCAGCTCTATTCCTTGTATACCATGAATTTGAATGAATGTTTTTAATCTGAAAAAGCTATCAGGAAAGATAGCCTGGCAGTATCAACTGATTTGAATTAGATGGTCCGGGTTAAATCTTTTTTTCAAGAGGGAAGAGGGCAGCAGATTAATTTTAAACTCATCCTTCCTAAAATGCAGCTCCTTTTTTGTATCAAAGACATCCAAGTTTGAATGGATGATGTTGGTTGTGACAAGGTGCTATGGGGAGAGGTTACCCCACATTTTCCTGCCCAGTTCCCCCTGATTCAGAGAAGTCTTGCACCTCTGAAAGTTGCCCCTCCCACCCTGTAATTTTTAAAGTATCTGTGAGTAACAAGTCCTTCTTGCTTAAGGCAGAAACCTAAAATTTTTAGAGCAAGTTCATTGATGTTCATCATACTGAGATGTGGTTTAATGTGATGAACTCTACAAGGCAGCTGCAATGTGAGAATGTTTTGATGAGAACAGGGAAGGTGACCCTTCTGTGCTTATTTGTTTTACTCTATTTTGGTGGATTTTTTAGGAGACAACAATGACTGGAGGCCTTTTCTGGCCTAGGGAAATTCTTTGTTCCACCCTGCTTTAGGTTCCCTGTGGCTACAACCAGAAAGGAGGGATGTTGAGAAGTGGCTGTGAGTGATGTGTTCAGTGCTTTAAAGTACAAAGGATGCCAGTCAGAGCTCCTCAGAGGAGCCAGAGACACTTTTAATAGTATCGAACCCTGTGCTGGGAGAGCAGCTCGTCTGCTCTCCCCAAAACAAAAGCACTGTCACCAACCAGCCCTGAACAAAAAGGCTCTACCTCACCTAGCTCACTCTGCTTCACAGCTCTTGGCATGGCCTCTGGAAGATCATCTGCACATCCTCCAAGCTCCCTTGCAGCGGCTCTGGGAGCTCTAAGAGACAGATCAACATCTAAAGCTTTGGCTGTGTAAGGACAATTATAACCTGAAATTGAGTCCTTACATTTCAGACAAAATGTACCATCAGTACTGAAGCTTCCAAAAATGCTTGGAAAGTAGTGTTTTATTCACCAAAGTGTTGTTGCTCGCAGTGGTGAATTTGGAAAGTGTTTTGAAGTTGAAAGTGATGTTAATGGCACCAGGACAATGTATGAAGAAGGGGAGGAGTAGCAGGGTGGGGGGACATTGAACAGACCAAGGGAAGAGCTGGCTGAAGCAGGCAGAGGAAGCTGCCCTTGTGGGTGTATGATTGAGCACATTTGCTTTAACAGAAAAGAAGTGTTTGGCACCATTTTAACATGAAAATAACTCTTGTTTTAGTGATTTTGGGAGGAGTAAGGAGGAAACCTCAAATGATTGGCTTGGCTTGCATGAAATATCTTCTCTGTTTAAAATTGTCCTTTTCCTCTTGGCTCCAGTTTTCCTCTGTTAACAGATTTGACCAAAATAGTTCTCGATCCTTTTTGGTGTAGTCCAAGTTGAAAATATTTTTGCCAGATAATCTCACTCGTGGCAGCTCTAAATTTGCTATATGAAGCTATACAGAGAAGTTAAACAGGCTGTGAAAATTAAGATTAATATTAAATGCCCATTCAGGTTTGTGCTTCTTTACAGAAAAACTCTACCATTCCATGAGAGGTCCCTAATGACCTGTCTGGTGATTCCTAGCATCCTTTTTCTTTACAGTTTCTATTATTTTACTTGTTGGGGGTGGGGAGAGGGTGGGGTTGGATTTTTTTGTTTTGCTGGTTTTTAGCAAATAAACTTTAACATTCATTTGAAGGTTTTTTATTGTATTAATAAAGACCTTTCAACCTCCCTTGTTTTTGAACAACCTGTGTGTGAAAGAGCACTTTGCGTAACGTTGATCTTTGACTTGCAGCTGTACCACTTACAAAAAAGACAGCTCTGAAAGTTTTCCTGCCATGACTTTGGAATATCATGTATTTCCTATCTTGGCTGCTGATAACAATATACAGATAATTGTGTTGGGTTTTTTATTTTTATTTTTTTAACATGTATGTTGGGTTTTTTCCCTCTTTGTACCTGACCTTTAAACCACAGAGTTGCACTGGGGCTTATAGTTGAAGTTGATGCTCTTGCCCAGAATAATTGAGAAGAATTGTTGTTGGTTACTTCAGAAGTTCTCCAAGCCAGAAGCCACCACAGTGAGCAATGGAAGAGTTTGGCACATAGCTTCATCCTGTATCTGGTCATTTCTCAGGGCTTAGCAGAGAAGACCAGCTCATAGCCCTGTTTGGAAGACAGTGATGTCTGTGTCCTCCAGCCAGCTGCTTTCACCCAAGGGACAGAGGGGGAGAGCAGGTGTAAGCAGAACAAACTCTCACACTCTTACAAGAAAGGATATTTGTTTGTTCTTGGGACTGGTTTTTCTTTATGGGCACCCCCTCTCTAGGCAGCTAGGATATGTTATTTCCAAGAAAAAAGAGTATCTCTAAGACTCAGTATGAAAACCTCTGTTTTCTGATAGGCAGTTGACTGCTTCTTGTCTTAAACTTTATGTGAATGCTCAGTGTTTGTTCTTGGTGGTGAGGTTAATGGTGGAGGGCATTTATTATGGTGAAGTTAACGACCTCTTGCATGTTTTTAGGACTTCCTGTGAACAGGTCCTCTTGTGTGCTGTCACTGTATGCTAATAAATTTTGAATTACAGAGAGGGAGCCCATATCCAGCAACATTTTTGTCTAAAGATCAGCAAAAATGCCAGTTCTGTTGCCTATCTTCCCCTCTGGGAAGTAACTGAAAACTCCTAAATTTCCTTCTGGGGTTCATCTGTGAGATAGCCAACAGATTATGAAATTTTTGGATGCTATCACTCTGTGCAGCATTTAAATTGGTGATTTCATCAAGAAACACTCTCAGTCCCATTTCCAAATTAATTGAAAATGTTTTGCTGGTTTCTCTCTCTTCAAGAAGGAATCAAACTATTTAAAACTAATCTTTTGAATGGCACAGTATCTGAGGTTATTCGCAATTTAATTTACAGTCTTTAGCTAAATATGCAGGCCTTTCTTTCCAAATATTAGATTCTCCAGACATCGTTGAATGGTCAGTGATTTTTATATTCATAAGACCTCATACTTAGGACTTGTGAAGAGAAATAGCTATTGGATTTTTATTTTATTTTTATTTTTTTAATATCTCTTCTATTTTATTCAGAAAGGCCGAGGCAAACCACCTTTAAAAGGAGGAAAAAAGTGTTTAATGAAACCCATTGTATTACCTGTATTCACTGTTGAGAAACTTTGTAAGCCCATCAGCCTACAACTGGGATAAGATCAGTATGCAGGAACTGTCAAGCTGAAGAGCCAGATTTAACTCTCAGTATAGCAGGCTGTATGCTCTCAAAAAGACCCACACATAGCATTGGCTTCGGTTTCTTTTGAACACCTCTCTAGGAGTTTCTCTTTTGCAGGAAAAGTAGTGAGCCCAAAAATTTGACTGAGAAGAGAGCTGCTAAATGTTATGACCTTGTGGAAGAAACATCCCCTACATTTGAAGGTCGGAAGTGACCTTTTGTGCACTGGGGGAGGTAGAAGACAAGCATTGACTGTCTTTCTTGCTTAGGGCAGCATTACTGGCATGTCTAAAAACTGCAGAACTCCTTGTCCTAATGTCCAAGTGGGGCTGCCAAAAAGGAACAAATAGGGCTGCAGATAAAAGTGTGCAGGGAAGACTGTGTCCCTTTTCCTCCTCTTCAGAGATGGCAGGCAGGGTGGGGAGAGCATCGCTTTGCACTGCTTGGTGACTCGACACTCACAGCAATTTGCTGCTGGTCCTGTAAAAAGGTTAAAAAAATTCTTGCATTTATAGATCTTTTTTTTTTTTTTAACCACTGACCATCAGTGTGATTCAGTGATGTGACCATCAGTGGCTTCTTTAAGGGTGAGGTAACCTTGTCTCTGCTCTTGCTTAAATTTTCATCAAATCTTAATTTGAAATCATGAGGTTACATTGTTTGGGGTTGGGGGATTTTTTTTTTCCTCCCCATGCAGTAGAGTTAGTCGGTAGTTCTGCTTTATGAAGCTGAGTGTATAGATGTAGGTGTTAAACAAGTCAGCTTAATCTTGCTTTTGTGGTCAACTCCTCCAGGATTTGTCATGTCAGTTTGTGTCTTGCAGAAGATATCTGTCATCCTTTAGAGCTAGTGTGGCACAGCAGGACTGTGCTGAGAACAGTCTGGGCCTGCATGTGGACAGCATTGCTTTGCTTTTATTTCCTTGGGTAGAGCGAGTCTGGGGCCCAAGATACCCAAGTGTCTGCATGGCAGTATGCCAAGGTGGGCAGAGGAGCCCAGGTGTGAGATTCAGGAGAGCCCCAGCAGCCCAGAGGAACGCTGAGCTCATGTGCCTGCACCGCTTCCAGGACACCGTGACGTGTTCGTGGCTGCTGTGAGGGTATTTGTGTGGTGTTGTAGAGGCTGTGCTCAACTTCTTGACACAAAAAAGAAGAGACAAGAGAGCAATGACTAGAAAGAGTGGCCTAACTAGATGAATGCTCATTTTCATAGCATCAGACTACTCAAACTATTTTTTTTTTAAAGTTTTTAAAAAAATATATTTTTACTAAATATATTATTTTTTAATATTATTATTACTTTTTTTTAACATTATCTGCCCCACAAAAGACAAGTGATTATGTTCCATAGGAGCTTCATCTAGAACAGCTACCCACAAACTTTAAGGTGACACAGTGCTATGATAGTAAGCAATGGTGCTGTGATAGTATGCAATGTCTATTTTCAATCTACCTTGTTTAAAGAAGGATGCATTCAAATTGTATCAACCTAAGAACTGGAGAGTAATTATTGATGAGCAAGGTCTTACCAAAGTGAGCTAGTGCAGAGAGCTTGTGATTCAAGTTTAATTTTGAAGTTTTATGTATCTGGATTTAAGTTAATATGTTTTTTTTTTTTTAAATGCCACTGGACTGTTGTTGACACTCTCTTCCAAAAGTGAAATATCACAGAAATATTACGAAAATGCAGGTGTAAGCAACTCTGCAAGGGGAATAAAATCTGTTTGCTGCTAATGTAGGTACCCCAAACTACGATAAGAATTTCTTCCATAATCAGCAGTTGCCACTGTGAGGTATAATTTCTGAGAAAATGTCTTGAAAATGGCAGTCAAACCACGTCATGTAGATTTACTTCATGATTGTTGGTATGGGAACTTGCTAAACCTTTTTAAATTGTGACAACTATGTAGCCTTGAACTCTTTCACATCATACTTTAAGAAGGGGGTAGGGGACAATGGGGAGAAACATCTAATGTTGTTTAAAGGAATGATTACCTATGGGTTTTTTACCCAATCATATTGTAAAAGTTTATTTTCTGTGACTGATCTCTTTCTAGAGATAACAGATTTCTTTCTAGAAGTACTTTTTTAATTAGCTTTTTCATTAAACTACTTTTTAATAGTTCTTCTAACATCTCTGAGGCGAGCTGTAGGTTTGAAGGAAATAATCTCCCTGAACAGAATAGGAGTAACTTCAAAGCTGGGGTCTCATCCAGGCGGGTTTTGAGTATCTCCCAGGACAGACTGAACAAACCCAGCCCTCAGTCTCGCCTTCATATGTCAAGTGCTGCAGCAGCTTTGTGGACATCCACTGGACTCTCTCCAGTACGTCAGTCTTTCTTTTCCCAGGACTCCCAAAGCAGACCAAGTACTCCAGATGTGGTCTCACAAATGCTGCATGGAGAGGAATAATTACTTCACTCCAACTGTCAGCTAATTAAATTGCTTTTTTGGTGCCAGATCTTCAGTTGCTGCCAGTTATCTTCATTTCCTTGAAGCTGAAGCTGGTGGAAACTCTCCCTTTGAGGGGAGTATTTCTAGGCCCTGTCACATCAAAAAGAGCTGTAGCAGTGATGGTCCTCTGCTTAAGTTACACGAAGGAGGTGACCAATCCAGTGTTTGTGTACAGAAAACTGCAAAGGTTTTGAATTTCCCTCTAGTGAATTTTTTGCACCAGTCCTTCACGCTTCATACTGCACTACAACCTGAAGCAGCAAGATTGTATCATATTTTGGTTAAAACAGTGTAGAAAATGCATAGTAAGCAGCATATGCAGAGATGCATTGTGTGTATTCTGTTTGTTTTCCTGGCAATACTTTGGCTATTAGCTAAGTTACCTGCTTTAAAGTTAGTGTTTGGTAGCAAATATGAGGATTGAAATAAGAGTTGTGCCACCCAGGTGAGCCTCACGGGAGCTGTGGGGCAAAAACTTGTGCTTGAAATTTTATGCCCAGACAGTGTTTTCTTCTCCACTAGATTTCTGAGGCTCTGTCATTGTGAGTGGGCTGTTACAGGTGTCTGACGTACTACGTATTATTTGCTGTAGTTTGTGTTTTTTAAGTCTAATCTTCCTACGCTATTGATTATTTTTTTCCAAACACACACAAAATGAAAATTTCATGATTAATGGTTTAAGTACTGAAATTAATATTTGCCTGAAAAAACACAGAACAACTGGAGTACAAGATAAACCCTCAGCCGTCAGCAAACCTGTGTATGTGGGACTTACCTTGCAGTTGTTGCTGCTTCTAAGAGAGTGTGGCTCACATCACCTTGCTCAGAGGTCCAGTGTGGGAGATCAGCTGAAGGTATAGATTTTATACCTGCATGTACCTGCTTTAATGTGTAATATATTAATGTTTAGTTTAGGAAATTCTGGCTCACAGGTAGCTGTGGCAAAGAGTCTGAGGTGTTGAGTGCATGCTGTATGCTTCCTGACTGACTGGTGGTCAGGGAGATGGCTGGGCTGAGTGCTTGGTGTGCCTGGAGGAGCTCCTGGGTATCTATTCCATCAAAGAACAAGGAAGCCTTAACAGCCCATTGGTGTAAAAGGAAGTGGTAGAGAGGTTTGAGCAGGGGAAGGTTGCCAAGGGAGGGGAAATGTCAAGCTGCTCTTTTTTCTTTTCTTTTTTTTTTTTTAATTTAACCTTTAATTTCCCACCAGAGAAGTTATTCAAAGTCTCCCTTCCTACTCTGGCTGTTGCTACCACTGTTTTCCTCCTCTGATTTTTCTTTGGGTGTTTGTTCTAGCTCTGTGACACTGGCTATGGCTGACAGAAGCTCTTTTAGTGGTCCCTCTTTCATCTCTTCTGTTCCCATACCCCTGCTTACAGCAATCCTGTCTTCATGTTTGCTTACCTTGGTCTTCTCCACTGCTCACCTTCCTTGCCTTGCCTGCAAATCCTCTCATCTCCCAACACAAATATAATGTTTATCCCTGAGCTAATGGGTGTTCACAATACTCTGATCATAATGTTGCAGAACTACTTATATTCACGGTGATTAAAAAATAAAAAAGATGGATTACTTTTTTGCCCAGCCCCAGAAAATTAGCTGTATTTTTTTCAGTCAGTACAGTTATCACTGTAGGATGAGTTGTTTGCAGCTCAGAGTGAGCAAGAAGCCCCTCCTGGTTTTGAAACAACCCTTGGGTTACTCAGCTCATTCAGGTTACTGAGACATTGTTACAGAGCAGAAGGACTTTGTGCAAGAAATGTTTCAAAGTGGAGGCTTACTACTAATCTGATCACTGGTTTGTGTGGACAAATGGGGAGTTTTGCCTGTTCACAGTAAATAGTGGGCACACCCACCCACCCTGACCCCTTGGGGACACACCTTCCCCGGGTACTATTGGCAGTGCTGGTGAACAGCTCTTGCCATGGCCACTCAGGTGAGGTTCACCAGCTCACAAGGGTGCATGCTTCTATTTATTTGCTTTTATTTAATGAGAAACTAGGGTCACTTGGCCCAGTGTTTAAGCTCTTGTGGGGGAGACAGTGAGAGTTGAAAGCATTCAGAATTTTTGTTCCAGTTTTGATTTAAGTCATGTGAAGAGCTCGCAAGCTTTCTGGTGTTTGGTTGCAGCTTGAGTAAAGTAGTTCCAATGGGAAGATGAGGGGGATGTGTTTCAAATCACATTTATTATTTTTTTTAATGGGCTACGCAAGATTAAACTTAGGTTATTGTCAACAAGATAGAGAAGTCAAAAACTCCTTTTCTGAAGAGTGTGATGTGTATTGGTAGAAACTTTGGGACATGAGGCAACAAACAGCACTGAGTGCAAGAGATCAGTACCTACTCCAGACAATGCCAGCACCTTCAGTCTTCTGCATCCTGGCCCTGAGTAGAATTTGGATGGTGGCAAGACTGGAAGCCAGTGTTACCAATCTCAAATATTTAAATACTTGAGTGGTTTTGGAGGAGAGGAAGAAGGGGTGGGAGTTTAGAGCTAGAGATATTACGTATTCATTTGGCCATCGAGGTCCAAGGTATTGTGGTGACTGCTGCTGCTCAAGATCTCAAAGGTGACTATCTTTTTCTTATGGAATAAATGTGTGTGTACTTGTCAACACCTTCTAATTAAATCTAACACATTCAAATTGTGTTGGAGGTTGGCTCCACCAGTGTGACTCAGGTATTTTTAATATATATATACTTTGATTGCTCTGTCTGGAAGACTAGTTGTTAGAGTTGATTTGTGGCTGATCTATGCTGTTTTGAAATTGCTGATGCATAAACAGGAGTAGTAGAGGCTGATCCTAAAAATATTCTTAATTTTCTTATGTTAATGCTGGCAGATGTTTCTAAGCAATACACTGACTTCTTTGTATATTGTTTTTAATCTCTTAAAAAAAAATTAAACAAAGGAAGTCCTCTATAAAAGTAGTGGTAAGAGCTGGAGCGTTGCTCAGTCTGAAGAATTTAACACTGTTTTCTCTTCCCTGTTTTGCAATAGTTAAAGCATTATCAGTGCTGTCCAAACAGACAAGCCCACTGATTCCCCGTGCCCTCACCCCTTCCACCCTGGCCAAATCTCAAACCTTCCTGGAGATACAGATGTCCTCCAGGATAACTGACCTTGGCTGTTCAAGCACACTGGCGGCCTGTGTGCAATATGTGTATGAACCAAAAATGTCAGAAATGGTCCTTTCATCTCATAGATGTGAGTCAGGTTTTTTTTTTTTCTCCTCTTCATGTGACTTTATTCTCTGACAAGCGTGTGGTGGCTCACCGCTTGAAGAGCGGTGCCTTGGGCTTTCACCCAGAGCACATCACGTGTTGACTGCTGTTTTAAGGTGACTTCTTGTTCCCTCTGGTTCTTTGGTGTAGGAACTTCCAATGTCCTTTTGTCAAGAATTACATTTTAGGAACTTACAAGAGCAATTATCACATATGATAAAGAGGCAAAGTAAGGCATACACTGTTTTAAAACAGAAGGATTGGGAGGATCTCAAGTAACTTTATCTCTGAATCATAATTTTGCAGACTACCTTTGCTGATGTGCTTAAATCTGAGTATGTGCCACATGCTTGTACTAGAGGTGTAGTACATGCTATTGCCTGTATATATAGCTAACTGTTTTGAACACTTTTTCCTTTGGGTTTTGGTTTTTGGGGGAGAACATGTTGGAGATATCTTACCCCTTTTTGACTCAAAGGGAGAGAGACCTGGATGATGATTTATATTAATTAGCAATGGCTGAACTCAGAAGAAAAGCAGCATAAACTACAGATTTGATTTCTTGGCAGTAGTTTTGTTGTGGTTTTGGGGCATTTTTTTCTTTACCTGATGTTCACAAGAAATTGCTAATCTTATTTTGGTATTCCTATGAGAGCTCATTTGTGATTAGTTGCCAGAATTCCTCAAATAAATTTTAAGTTCCTTGTTGGCACCTGTGCTTTAGGTTCCTTTGCTTCAGTTTTTAATACCAGTTCTTTTCAGTTCTTTTCTTTTCAGTTTTTTTCTTTTCTTTTCTTTTTTTTTAGCCTGTGTACAAATTGCATTCTTTAAAAGAAATATTTATCAAGCAAACTAAGAATAATATGAAGTATAAGAAATTCTTTGGGTTTACATAATGAATATTTGAAGATTCATGCCACTTTTGTAGCTTTCTGAAACTGTACCTTCAGTCTCCTGTCCCTGTAGTGTGAGGGACCACACAGTACAGCTGTCTGTATATTGCAAAATTTAAAAAGTATTAAGGAGTACAGTGAGGTTTTAATATAGAAAAAAATGTTTAAAACATAGATTTTTGTATATTTTGTTTCTTGTATGCATAAGCCTTAAGCAGTTTGTTCACTTGTCCCTCAAACTTGGAGTCTTTTTATGTCTCAGAGTAAATTTGAAGATGATTGTGAATGATGTTCATGGCCAATGTTTTTCAGAAGAGGCAGGTGTGTAGAGGAGACATTGCTTTAACCCTCCCGAAGGGGCTCTCAAACTGGGTGCTTGTGGATGTCAAACACCTGGATGCTGCCAAACCAAGTCAGCATGTATGTTCTGCTTGGCTAGCCATAGCTCTTCTCTCACCTTTTCAGGGTAGCAGGAGACATGGAGCAAAAGGGAAGGTGAAAGGGGAGGCTCGATGACACAACTAACTAGGAAGTAAATGGGAGAAAAGGAGGATGCATTAGTAAGAAACAGAGCTTTGTTGACCCAGGGATTACAACTTGATATTTAAATTCAGTGACCCTTATTTCTAGGAAGTTCAAACTGTAGCTGCTCAATACCTGAAGTAACTTTTTTTTTTTTTTGTTCATTTTTTCAATGCAGAATCTTTATCAGTAGACTTACTTATCAGGCTTTTATAGAGCAAAAGTTACCCAAGCCACTTGAACTCACAATGCTCAATTGAAGACTTGAAAACCTGATAGCCAATTTGCCTTTTAGGCATACCCAGCAATCTCCCAAACTTGCTCTACCAGCCAGTCATCGCATTTTAGTGACATTATTTGGCTGCATCTGCATCTCAGTAATGTTCTTCCTCAAGTTTGTTGGAAAAATGGTTGACTTGTGTGTAACCAGAAATAATGCCTTACTATATTTAAACTCACATGGGTAGTACCCGTAATGTGTAATTTTCTGTCTCTTCTTCCTAGGAGTAGAGATTTTTTATGTCCCAAAAATATGTTTCATTTGTATCCCTTTAATTCTCCAGAAGTTCAAGAATTGTCTGCTTGATCTCTTTAAGATCTTGCTGGTTTGATTTCAGTGACAGTTATGGAAACTACTTGGTATAAGAAAATTTTGGGGATAAATTGAGCAGAAGGGGGAGCAGACAAAACTTTTCATTCTGTTTGCAGGCTGAGGTTTCTATGTCTGTGCTTTAGTCTAGAAATTTTGGCTAGGGCCAGCCCTTTCCTCTGGGAATATCATGCTCTGACATTTCATATTTGTTCTGCATTTTCAACAGCAACAAAGGTACCAGCCAACATGCTGCTTCTTTTCTTTACATTTTCTTCTTTTACTGGAACTGAGATAAATTCATCCTCTAGAGAAAAAGAAAAAAGAAGAAGGGAGGGGAGAGGAAGAAATATATTGCTGCAATATTGGGTGAGAAACTTGGTGTTTCTTGAGACTTCCTGTTAAGCATTGAATGGTTTGTCAGTTTTGTTAACCATTTCTTACTCTTTTTGTGAGTAAGCATCCTGCATTAGTTCTCATTGAGTAGAACTGGACAAATTGCGCCACCTTGGCTTAAACTGATACTATCTTTTATTAAACTGATACAGTGAAAAGATTTACCTGCACATGTGTGAGCTCTAATAGATTTATTCAAGGTTAGACAGAGTTTTGGGGATTTTTTGCTTGGTTCGCTTTGGTTTGGCTTTTTATGTGTTGTTGGTCTGGGGCTTTCCCTTCTGCCAGATGCTGCTACCTCCTAGGCATGATGAGGCCTGAGGTGGACACTTATTAGTTACTCTGTATTGCATGGTTTGCATTGGGCTTACCCTCCTGCAGGCTGCTCACACCTAGGCAGCTTGCTTGGGCTGGGGTGTTGGCCTTGCTCTTGGTGAAAAGGGTAAAGGGGCGTGTAGGTGTCTGTCCATCTGTCCACACTGCTGTCAGCAGAGTACCTGGGCTGGCAGGTCAGTGCAAAGGCATCCTACAATTGTAGGCTGGCTGAGCTGCAGACACTTAGTGTGGATTCTTACCATGACACCCTGAACCTCCAGAAGGTTTAACAGGCTACCCACATCCAGTAGAATGCCTTTTTTTTTTTTTCACAGTGATCATATCCTAAATTGCTATGCAGACGTGTCTAGAAGAAAAATATAATGCACATAGTAGTTTGTTTTTATGATCTTCTCTGTGTTATATATTTGAGGAGTCTGCTAATAGGTGTCCAGAACAGATCATTTCCCAGCTACTTCAGAGAGTTAGAAATTTGCAGCTGCAATAGCTCTGTTGCCTTTTGAAAGGGACTTTCTATGGTCCTCATAGAGGAGAGTGGAGTGTTTGGAGATGTGTGGCTCCTAAGGTATTGCCAGTACTTCTATACTAATAACCTGCTGCTTCTCTAAGGGAAATTGGCTTCCTTAAGTACAGAAGAATAGCCTTGAGTTGCCAGCTCAGTTGCAAATAATTGCCCAGAGCTTTCCAGCTGCTGTTAGAGCGTGTACATCAGCAGTGTTCAGTAATGGGTGCTAAGTGGGAGGAGTGCCCACCCATAATCTCTGCCAAGTATCTCTCATGGCTTTTTGCAGTGTCTGTATCCAGAACTGACACAACATGTATGTATTTACATCAGCACTGACTCAGGCTGCGTCTTAAACCACAAAGCACACAGGCATGTTGAAATAAGGGCAGGCTGATGCCAGCTGAGGTTTTGTGAATCTTGCTTTTCTGAGAACGGCTTCTGAGAGTGACACAAAACTGCATGGTGGAAATTTAGGATATGCAGGGGTCTTAAATCATTCCAGTCCTAATGGCACAAGTTAGGATACAGTGGGTGCAGGTCACTGCCACTTTCCAGAGAGTTCAAGGGAAGAGCATCTCCAACTGCTCTCTTTGCCCTTTGGTTATTAGAGAGTTTTTAATGTCTAGCTGTCATCAGTATTTGCACAAAGCATCTCTGTTACCTTCAGTGTACTCAGAGAAACAGCAGACCAAAAGGGAACAGGTTCTGGAAGCTTGTCTGTTCCTGCCTACGTTTCTTATGCAAGTAAAATACACTGTCACTTTGTAAAAGCCTTCTTCACCTTTCAAGGCTGCTCATGTGTTCCTTTCCCATTCTCTCTCCTTTTTAATCATTCTGACCAATTCCTCTAGCCTCTCTCAATCTGTTTTCCAGCAGAGAAAAGACTTTAAAGCAAGTTGAGCAAGAAGTCATGGATTACAGAGTCTGCTTTGTCTAATCTGGAAATAATTGCACTGAAGATTTGAGGGCTTGGGCTCTTCCTTCTGCAGGTAGCAGCAACCCATGAAATCTGTTGATAAATTGTGTGTACCCCTTGTCCTCCCCCTTGATTGTGGTTAACCCAGCAGTAAAAACAGCATGAAGTTTCCCATTTCTCCCTGAGCTTAAAAAGGAGAGACTGTGCATCAGCCTGCTGAGTAATCACACGCACTCATATGATGAGAACTTCTCAGGGGATGGGAAACATTCACTTTTAACAATCCTAAAATAGTCTTATTTCAAAGAACGTTTCCTTGATTTTTTTTTTCCTGATGTCAAGGATGCTTAAGTGCTTGCAGTATCAGTGTTTGTGTGTTACAGTTTGGGTTTTAGTTGCCTGATGTGATCCTGGGCTTTTCAGCTGAGAAGATCCATGTTTACTTTAGTGCCCCGTGGAGCAGACCGAGGCAGTAGCAGGAGAGATTGTCTCCTGCTGAATCACAGCTTCACCTGCTGCAGGAGCTGGGAGGTGCTGCATGAAAGCGGTGGGAAAGCTTGGAGGAAGGAAAAGGCAAGAACCTGCTAGGTATCTGGGAAAGAGGCTCCTTTTAAGCACACTTTGTTAAGAGAAGTGACTTCTTTTGCTGCATAGCAATCTAATAAACTCTGGGATGACTGGAAAAGTGTCAAGTTAGTGCAAATGCAAAGGAAGTCAATGGACTCATTGCTGTGGATGTACTGAATAATCAGGCCTTGGTTCTCTCAAACTGGGCACCTAAATAAAGAACTTTGGAGTTTTTCTTGTCTTTGTCATCAAGTACCAATAATACTCCTGGTGTTCTTAGGATGCTATTAAAAAATGCATGCTTTGTGAGGGAGAACTCATGTGCTGAGCAGTGCAGGGACCCGTAAGTGAGCTGGTTGTGTTTCTGGAGCAAGCTGAGAAGATCATTCTGTAAAATGACAGTGAATGTCAAAAGGGAAAAAAAAGTATTAAACATCCACACTGAATAAGCACCAGCCATTTTAGGCACTGAATGGGAGACTCTGCTCTTATGGGAAGCTTTCCATGTGACCATGCAATTAAGAGCTTCATCACAGTAAAGTCTTGGGCAAGCTGGGGGAGGGCAGGCAAATGCAAGAGGCACAACCAGTAACGGCTCTGGGAAGTCTGGGGTTTGGTGCATAACTTCACACATGGCCTTAATACTTCTGTCATGCCAACCTGTGTAATTGGTCTTCTGCCACGAACCTGCAGTGAGGTGGGGGAGAGCGAAAGCTGAGGCGTGAGGCTTTCTGTTGTTCAGGTACGAAGCAGCACACTCACTAACCAGAGAGGTCTGGCTGCGAACTGGTGTTGCAAGTCAGCACATGAGAACCACACTAATTTGCTGTTGCCTGCAGTGCTTGTGGCAAAGATGACAAACCAGCCTTTGTGCGAGCGAGAAACCAGCGAGACAGAGTGCAGAATGGAAAGGTGGTGCTGTTGGGAGAGTAGGCGTTCCAGGCTCCTCACCTCTCCCTCCCTGTGGGTGCGAGGGGCTTGGACACGTGTGTGGGGGGAATGGTCTGAGCCACAGGCTGCCTTTCCAAGCACCCCAGTGGGTTAGAGATAGCAGGTTTATTCTGCAAGGAAGCCTGGCACCCTGGAAAGAGCTTACAAATGGGACTTCTGGTTTTTTTAATCACCTGGCTCTAGTATGGGGTGACCAGAGTAGTTTTGTTTCGTTTTGGTTGGATTTGTTAGTTTGTTTATTTTTAACGCTAATATTTAGTGGTTCAGTCTATACCATGCTGAGAGTCAAAGAATGTGAAGCAGCTCTTTGTATGAAATCTTACTGTCCTTTACAGGTAATACAAGGCAGAGTCAGAAGATAAACAAGCGATCCCGTGTCTGTCAGCACTGTTACTCTGTTTTATTTTAAACCTAATTGCACTTGAAAGGTGTAGGGGAAATTGAGAACTTGACTTCTGGCACTTATCAGCACAATCTTAATTAACCATCAGCACCTCTTTTCGTGGATTTCTACAAAGAGCTCAGTCCTATGATCTCACTTTCCTCATCTCATTTGACAGTTAATAGTCTCAGATTAATTTCTCTTAACTTTATAACATTCATCATCTGTTTAAAAATAAGAGATAAAAAAAATTCTGAAAGCTGTTTGGGCTCCTTGCATGTCAAAGGACAAATTCATCAAGCTGTCCTTTTCTGACTCTCAGCAGGCGACTTCAAGGATATATATAAATCTCTCTACTGTGGCAGTGGGCTGATAGGATATTGTGAAATGCACTTGTGCTGGTGAATGAGATTATGGGATGAAGACATTAAAGGATGAAACTACATACAAATTTTACTTGCTAAATGAGGTGTTTGTAAATGAGCCCTTTGTTAAATGTGATCTGAAATTTTTTTGTTGTTTTTACTGACAGAGTGGAAGTAGAAGGCATTAAAACAGTCATTGAACAGCTGGCATGTGTCAATCAGAAAAAAAAAATAGACTAGAACCAAAAGGTTGCGTTCTTTGTGTTCTTCAAAAAATGCTAGTTTTCAGTGTTAAAATGACTTTTACCTTGAAAATGACAGGTTTGACAAACTGTCAGGTATTGAAAGTTGTTGGGGTTTTCTGCTTTTTTTTCCTTCTTTCTTCTTTTTTTTGGGGGGGGGTTGTTGTTGCTCGTTTTGTTTTGTTACTGCCACCTTGATTTTTAGAAGGAGAAGGGAGAGGATTGTTAGAGGAGGTAAGGACTGAGGATATCTTTTTTGGCAATTGACTTTTATTTGAAGTAAAGCCAAAAAATAGCATTTTAGTCATATAATCCCGGGTAGGCTTGTATAAGCTACTTAAGAATTATAATAAAAAAATAAAATCCTGAAAAGCCCACAGTCAGTAGTATTTGGACACTTGATAAAACACTTTAAAAAGTTTAAAGAAATTATAAAAATGCAATCACATCCTGTGCCCGTTAACATTATTGTATGAGTAAAAGCTGGTTCAGTGCCCACACTGCATGTCCCCAACAAAATGTTGAGGACATTGTGAGAGAAGTGGGTAAACATTTATACTGCACTCTGATAAAAGGTTACCTGAAAGCCTTTTGATGGAACTTGGATTTGCAATTTCAGTTTTGTTTCTTTAAGCACACACCAAAAAAAAAAACAAACCCAACACCAAAACAAACAAACAAACAAAAAAAACCAACCCCAGGTCAGTTGTATGTGTGATGTCTGTGAGAGGCTTTCTTTCTTGTTCCTTGGGCTTAATGGAGCAAATAATAAATTATATATATATATAAAACAGGTGTTGTATCATTGCTTCTAGACTATATGAATATTTATTTGAGATTATACTAATATTCTTCAACATACTATTAGTAAGAGATTTTGCAAAATGTGATGCTGCTTGTGGTTGTAACTTTAAGAAAAATCCATTTGTGTTTAATGACACAACTTGCCAGAGTGTGCACTTACTGAACTGAAAGGAACACATATCCTGTGACTGGTTTCCTGTGAACCCCAGAGGGCAGAAGTCTTTTCCACTGTCATTTTGTCTGTTGGTGTATAATGGAGATTATCTGCTGTCTGCCATTTCCTCTTCTCCCTCCATCTCTATTTCTTTCTGGGGAGAGGGGGAAATAAATTTTCTGTCTTGTGCAGATGTTAGCACTGCAGGGAGCCTCTCTCTCTCCAGCTTCAGGAAGCATTTCCCAAATGGACTGTATGGTCCTTTGTCTTTTATTTCTTTCTGTTTGGTTTTATTTAAGATCGTTACTGTTTTGTGCTGACAAATTTTACTACACACCAGTAGTATGTGTTTGTGGAAGAGTAATCATGTTGTGATTCATTTTGGAGGCACTCATGTTAAAACAGCATATGAAGGAAAAATTATTCAATTTAAAAAAATTCTGAAACAGACCTCTAGTGCATTTGCCTCAGAGTCCAGGAAAGGTGCTTTTAAGCAAGTTTACAGTAGTAGATATTGTACTGCTGTGTGACCAAAGCATCTGTGTGACAAAAACACTGTGAAAAGATGACATGTCCATGGTATTGAGGGTTTCACTTCTTTGAGAACTGAAATTTTCTACCATCTATTCATTAAGACCTCTTTCATTCCACTTGTGGAGTGGGATGAAAGCCAGACTTCAATCTTCTTGGGTCTCAGTACCATGAAAATCTTGCTTGAAAAACTCCCCTGAAGCCTATGAGAAGGAAACACCATGTCTATAAGATTTTCAAACACTTTTAAGGATCAGAAATATTTTGAAAGGGATTTTAATTTATCTTCAAATGTTTTTCTTTGCCCTCTCCCCCACCAATCCAGTGGCCTGCAACACCAGTGTACTGTGTCCACTCCCAGACAGAGCAGCAGCCTAGGCTAGTTGAAGAGGTCAGGGAATGAAACAGAGTGAAAACCACATTGACTTACTTTGTGTTCAGGAAAAAAGTGGTGTCAGTGGAACATTCAGGAGAGATAGTGCTTGTGTTGTTTAGTCTTTGAAGAAAAAGTTGTATCTATCTACAAAGTGAGGGATCTTTGTGCCAGTCACAAGTCCTGAAATAACCAGTACTTGGAAGTTCTGGTTCCTCTTTATTCTTTTGGTACTTACTTGCAATCAAATTGCATTTCGGTAGTATCTCCTGATCTTTAGAGCTCATGGAAAGCTCAAGTAGTAAATGAAAACTTTCATGCTTGTTAATAAAGTGGACAATATAGGGATTGTGAACCCTCCTGTGAACCTGATGAAGTCAGGAAATCAGTACTGAGAAAGAAGATGCTGTTTCTTACAAGCAAAATAAGGTTTAAGTAGATTGGTATTATAGCCTTTGCAAGGAGCAAAGAAATGACGCTCCACTGACAAAAACTTACTAGAAATCATGTGTTTGCAATATTTCCTTTTCTGTGCTGCTTCCCTCCCCTCCTCAGTGGAGGCTGTTTATTTATATGGAAATAGAACCTGTTTCTGTATTTGAGGTGGACCAGTGTTGTCTGCCAGAGCACAGCTGCAGCCAGCCCTCTTTCTGAAAGAAACAACTCCAGTGGAGTGCTTCTGTTCCAAGGTAAAGGAGAAACAGGAGCAGGGTCCAGGTGGGGCTGGCTGTTTTGTTTGGGTTTTTTTTTTTTTTGCTCCTCCAGTGTGTGTTACAGGGAGCTGCTGGGGCAGAGATGCCCAGAAGGGCTCTGAGCAGAGCGGGCAGGCAGCAGATCACAAACAAGCCTGGGAGTTTGAGCAGAAGTCTGTCAGAACATGGGTGAGGTGAGAAAGGGAATTTGGGTGGGGTTCTGTTGGTCTTTTGGTTTTGGGGTTTTTTTTAATAAAGGTTGAGGAAGGGTTCAAGGGTGAAGGTAGTGAATATAAAAAATACAGCCAGGACAGGAGAGCATCTACAGAAGGCAGAAACTGTAAAGCTAAAGCCAGCAATGTAGCTGTGAAATGAGCAAAAATCCACCGTCCTGTATAATTAATACAAGTGGGTTGAATCCAAGAAGTCAAATGGAGTTTTTTTAAAAAAAAACTTGAAGTGCTTTACACTGATTGACCAGAGCTTCATGGTTGTGTTATTACAAAATGTAGGCATATGCATTTTGGTATTTCAGAAAATGCTTTTGCTTAGAATGTAGAAGGGTGGAACTTTTTTTGTTTAACTTGGGGTATTACTGAAGAGTGGCATAATGGTTTCTGCATTGTCCCAGTCTAAGCATAAGGCTGGCGAGATAGAGGAAAATATGCTGAAATACAGAAATGCTGAGTCAAGCTGGGGGCAGAACAGCAGGCATGGAGGTGGCTGCAGACAGAAGGAGGATACGAGGCCTTGGAGAGGGATTGAACTAGGGAGAGGGAAGCACGAGACAGCTTAATGTCTTGTTTAATTTGTGAAAGTTTTTGGCAGTTTATTTCTACACATAGGTTTGCTTTATCAAGCACACACATTGTAATTGCAAGTTCATTGACAAATATGCTTGATTAAGAGAGATAGGAGAGTTGGCAGCAGAAGTCTCAACTGGTGGGAGAAAAGATGAGAATTTTTATTTGGAAGATGCAAATTTAATGTGGTACTGAGAGGAAAAGTTGCTGTACAAGGGATTTTTCTGGTGTCTGCCTGGGAGAGTAAAATTTAAACATAAAAATAAAAAGGAAGAAGAAAGAGAAAAGTGCTTTGTTGAAGTGTGAGGGAAGAGATTTGGACAGTGAACAAATATCAAAGTTCAGACCCACAAGTCAGATGAGACTTGCTCAAGCTGTTGAGTTTTCCAAGACAAGTTATTGAAGAGGATGACAGGCAGGTGAAGTGCTTTCTGCTGGAGAGGAATGGGAATCTCTGCATGAGGAGCAGGAGACAGTCTCCTTTCTCTTGCCATCCACAAGACAGCAGTTCTCCGGGGAATGGGAGAGAATCTGGATTTTCTGGGTTTGCGGCTTATAGAGGCAGGGAATCTGATTAAATTAATAGGAGACACACTTATGTTTCACAAGCTCAGTTTCACAAACCAATGGATGAGCTATTTTTGAAAAACCAGACCCCACAGCAGAAGGCAGGATCATCTCTCACATCCATCTGAAGTGGAGAGGAGGCTTTGGCTTCCAAGGAAATTTTCTTACCATAGTGATGGTGGAGCTTTTGTGTAAGTCTCCCTTTGTGAGAGGGACAAAGTTGCCCAAAGCTATTAAAGTGAAGAGCAAGTTAATCTTCCCTGAACCAGATCTGTGGGCCAGGTGCTGTGGCATTTTGCATATTACTTGGGATAGGAAAACATGGCAACCTCTCTGCCTGCTGATCCATACGTACACATGCCAAAATGTAAAAACAGTTCTCTGTAGGTTTAGCTGTCTTGGAGTGGGAGATGTACTGGTGTAGGGCTCTCATGTTTGTTCTCAATTGCTTCAGTGCTGCTTGTTCTCAATAGTCCTTTCTTGGGTTAACACATGGAGGCATTAGGGTTTTTTGCATTTTGGTGGGGTTTTTTTGGAAGGCTGTGGTCTGCAGCAGAGGGGAAGGAGCAGTGAGTAGTATCAGGGCATGGCAGACAGCCAGGGGTGGACTTAGCTGTACAAACTCCCATCTGTCCTTCTCCAGTAGGAAAGCAGCGTAATGGCAGTAAAACATACTTCCCTTTAATCCTCCTCTCTATGCCTTTATCTCAAGATAAACTGTAAAATTCAAAGTATCGAATAAAGGCATTGCATAAAGGGCAGCTATTGCTGTACCCTGGAGCATGATGTGCAGCACAATAGGAAACTCTTTAGCAAACCTGGAAATCACAGTGAGGAAATAGGACAAATGTTCAAAAGTGCTTTTAATTAACTTGCATTATCAGTAACTGCACTGAGTTGGTTTCTCATTTAAAATTTCAATCTAGAGGTCCTTCTGACTGGAGTATTTCATCATTATTGCTGCAATTTAGCTTTTGCAATTGGGACACTTCAAAAGTGATGGCCTTTACTATCTGAGAAAAAGCTGCTCCAAGTTCTAGCTTTTAAAGCTTAAAACTTATTCTGATATAAATGAGGAAAGCATAGCTTTGCTATGAATCTTACTTTTTTATTTGAGGAAGTTGGGAGGTTTTTCGTATTTATTTAGATACTGATGTCTCAAAATTTGCATACATTTCTTTGAAATTCCACCTTTTGTTGCCACAAATGTCATTTTTGGTTCAAAATGAAGAATGATAAATACTTTTCCAGGAGTCTGGAGCTCAAGGATTAATGTGGTTGAACGAGTTAAATGTTAAATCTATTCAAAGTAAAGCTGCACAGAGACTGCAAATGTTCTTGCATGCAAGTAAATCCTTTTTATATTGAGTCTGGTTTGCTAAAGATGTAACTGCTCTGCCAGCTTGTTCTGTACAGATAAGTTATGTATGTTATAGGCACTCTATCTTAGGGTACTGTATTTGCTATTCCTATTAATGCTGAGCTGAGATTGCAGTTTAATTCTGCTTTTTAAAAAATGGGAATCAGCCTTTTTGAATGGAAAAGAAGTTGCTGTAGCACACAGTATATTTTATACGCAGACTTCATATCTCTGATAGCTAGAAATAAAAGTTTCTCAAGGAAATTATATTGACCATGATAAAAGTTTAAATATTCTCTCATCTCCTGCAAGTAAATATCTCTTCAGCCTTCATCTGATAAGAGTCCTCAATGGGCTTTGGTTGGACTTAGTTACATCTGTGAAATGTAAGTATCAAACATCCCAACACCATCATTTTGTCCAAGTAAGCGCTGTTCAAACTTGTGCTTATCAAACGACTGAGAAGTGTTAAGTCCTTGATTTAGCAGACTGCCTATCCGTTCCCTTATATTTAATTTTAAACAGGAAGATTTTGCAAAAGAGTAGTCAGGATGATGTTTTTATTTCACCTGACTTACACAAACCCGTGGATAAAACACTGTGGAAGAGCCGGTTTGGAATTCCGAGTTCAAGTACTCACAAGTTGGGGAGTGAAAAGAATTTATGCTGGGACAAGTTTCAATGCCCTGTGTTCTGAGAATAAAAGGTTCCCTTTTTTGCCCAGCTACATTCTTGGAAGTGACTGGGTTGTTTTGGCTGCAGCTCCTCAGAACACTCAGCCTGAACTCAGGGCATACGACTTCAGCACAAAAGGTCCACAGACACAAAGGTTTCCTAAGCAATGAAGTGCAGTGTGTTGGGAAGTTACAGGTACCCCCAAAAGTAAATAGCTGCTTTTTTTCCATTAAGATCTGGGATTTCAAATTTGCATGTCAGATTCTGCTTGATCCATTTCTTCCTTTTCTGCTGGAATCTTCACACAGTCTTGTTTTTTTGTTTTTTTTTTTCTTCCTCTTTATGAAACAAAAAGCAGAGTTGCTACACCTAGGTCATACCTGTGGCCCAACAAGTCTAGTAGCTCATTTTGACTTAACCAGATTGTGTTGCTTTGGGAAATGTTTTTAATACCACATGAGACAGAGAGTAGACAATGAATCTTCTCTTACCTCCTTTGTAATTAGACTGTAATAAAATCTTACTCGTGACATTTAATAGCCCTTCTAACACCATTGGCAGCAATACAGCAAAGCTAGGTGCTGTTCTGCCTGTAGCAGATATGGAGGAATGGTCCTACATTCCTGGCCCACTGATTTCTCCCAGAACCACAGAATAGTTTGGGTTGGAAGGGTCCTTTAAATGTCACTTAGTCCAACCACTGAAATGAGTGGGGACATATTCACCTAGATCAGGTTGCTCAGAATCCTATCCAGTCTGACCATGCAGAATAAGAATGCAGAATAAAACCTATTCCTTGTATTTTGGCTTAATTTCTATAATGAGTCTTCTTCCTGAGTTTGAATTCCTTAAGGGTCTGCAATATTCAGAGATGCCCACCTTGACTTTAACAGTAACAAAGCTGCCCAGATGGTTCTGCAGATGTTATCAAGTACCGTCTCTTCACACAGACTTTTCGATAGGGGATGTTAACCTGGGCCTCAGTGTTTCTTCAGAGTTGTTGTGGTCCTGAAATAATTTTTCAGAAAAAGAGCTGCAGGGTATATAGCTGCAGTGCAGTTAGTGAAGTCTCTGATGGCAAAGATGGGACTTGAGATGTAAGCGTAGTGTTCGTTTTTCAGAGTCGGGACTTGAGGGTAATCTAAAGACTTAAGAGTATGTCTGTGAAATCAGGAGAAGAGAATTCATGTAATTTGAGGCTGTTTCTAATTGCTTCTGCCATGTGATATTGAAAAGAAGAGAATGATTTCTCCCACTCTTGGTTGCAAGATCACCAAACTGCAGACCAGTCATCTGTAGATGGAAATATCTGTAATTTTCTTTGTTTTCCTGACTAATTCTCAGTATCATGAGAGCTGTAGAATTACTGTGATTGAATCAAATCTAAACCCATCCAAGAAGTAAGCAGAGTGTTTCCAAAAATTATCCTGGTTGGGATATAGTAAGTTTTAAATCAGTGCTTTTATATATAAAATCTGTGGCCAAAAATTCAGTAAAACCTTCAAAAACCTTCATTTCCACTTCAAAGAGAAGATTTATTTAGCTTTCAAGTAATCACAAGGCAAACATGGCTGTGGCCTGTAATTTTTCTGGTTGTAGTTAAAAAGTATTTTTGGGGGTTTGAGAGCTGTTGATAAAATGACAAACTACTTGCGCTTCACGAGCATTTCCCTCACTTTGGAAACTGCAAATGCTCTAGACCGTAGTGGTGATAAGTTATGTATTTCATCCATAAATAAAACATGTTTATGTTAATATATTTAATCATTAGTGTGGCGTATTTGCAGGAATTATCCTGTCTCCAGCCTAACTACCATTGTTGCTTTCTGTTTGTCACTGCTTAAGTGCTCAAGTAACTGTGCTTTGGGGGCGCAGACTGGAAGGTGGTGACAGTCATCTGTCATATTTCTCTCAGCTTTCTTACAGGAAATAAAGGCAATTCCTGTAAGAAGTGTTTTTTTTGGTCTTCTAAGTGTGCCATGGGGGAAAGAAAGCTGTTTGTGGGTTTCCCTTTCAGTGTTTCATTGTCTGAGATGCTGTTGCCTGGCTGCAGCTCTCCAGGCCCTGGGTAACAAGGAGTGTGCAGAGGTCCTGGAGCTCACCTCCTTGTGGAGAACTAGGGCACTGGGGGAGAAGCAACCTCAGCCTAATCGGATGTGTTTGTTATCCATGGAATTCAGAAAGGCACGACAAGAGAGGGGGCTGTGTGATACTTCATTTCCACACTGTGGAAATGTGACTGTATGACTGTTCCTCCAACACATCTGCGTGTATCAGGTTGAGGGCACTTCTTACCTCCTGCTGGGATGGTTGGGTGGGAGTCCTCTCCATGTGAGCCCTCTTTGGCTCCTGCACAGGGAGCACAGGTGCTTTTAGACTTCCAGGAAGTCACAGCAGCCCCTCCTACAGTGAAGTAGTCTGCCATCCCTTCCTCTTTTATCTGGTTAGGTTTGCTGCTGCTGGTTTTTTTTTTGTTTGGTAGCGTTTTCCTTAATGTAACTCTGAGAAGCTTCTGAGCTGCCACTAATCATGAACAGTGAAAACAGTGGTTGTAAACTTAATCCTGTCAAATACACATCTACTTTCAGGAAAGACACGTTGTTGTTTTTAATTAAATCAGACGTTATCTCTGCCAAAATTTTTAAAAACCATAGGAAGATTTTAAATTCTGGAAGTATATGGAAATGTAGCAAATTTGTAACAAAATGGATAAACTTCAGCCGCATTGCTTTCTTGGAATTAAAAATGGTCTGAGGTAATTCCATCAAATTAGCCTGGTAGGAAAGATAACATGTCACATGGAAAAACGTACACCTTTTAACAGACTTGAATGTGCATGTATTTGTTTGCAAGAGGCTCGTGTTGCCTCCTTCACATTTTTCTTTCTTCCATCCTTCCTTTGTTGTCTTGTGCCTTTAATTATTTTTGAAATCCCAAGAAGCAGCTGTATCTGTGCTGTGTCTCATAGGGTAGAGACACAGTGATGTCTTGGAGCTCTCTGAAGTGCTGCAGAATAAGCTCTAAGAAGAAGAAATGAGAGAGTATAGGCTTCAGCAGAGATTCCTTTCATCAGCATATTCAGTGTTGCAGCCATCACATAACCAGCAAAATCAGGTCAGAACTGCCAGACTTCCCCTTTCTGAAAGAAATTTTGTGTAAAGCTAACACTTAAAACTTTTGGAACAGAAGACTTTATAAACGAGTATCATTATGGTTTATAATACAGAAAACAGTATTACAATAACTATGTTGCCTCAGGCAGCTTACTGTAGAATTTTTCTTCACTCAGTTTTGTAGTATGTGTGGTGCATAAATTAAATCTGTGTTCTGACACTTCTAATTGTTAGAGAGATTCTAGTGATGTGCTTGCTAATGCACTCCTCAGTGCTGTAAGGCTTTTGCCTTGGGCTTAGCTCTTTGATTTTCTCGGTGTTAAAATGAGGCGAGTGGTTACGGTTTGGCTCGGTGGATGCTGGGGCATGTGGCCAGAGCCACAGAAGAGGTTTCCTCTGGTCTTTGTCCTCTGCAGAAGGTATGACAAGCTGGAATGGAGGGAAAGCCTGTGGTCCTCTGACGTGACAGCCCTGAGCGAAGCTGAGGCAGCCACGTTAAAACAGATGGGTGAATGAGCCCCTGCTGCTTCTCTTCTGTTGGTAGCCTTAAATCTCACAACTTGCCAAGCCAGCTGGGCAGAGGAGCCAACATTTGTGGTTATATAGTGTAGGGAGCTTGGATTGGTGTATTGGTGTAGAGGGGAAGCTCACGTTGTTATGTGCAGGGTGCAAACTGCTGGTGGAGTTTGGAGTAGCTGGGTGGACTCAAAGGTGAAACTCTGTAGTTGAGAAGGAAAAGCTTGTGCAGCACTGACTAGTTTGTGTGCAAGAGATGTGGCTCTCTAGTGTGGAGCCAGATGGAGAAAGTGCTTCCCAATCCTTGCCCCAGTTTTCTTGTAAGGCTTTGCTCATCATCCTGGTCTCATCAGTCTGTATTTTTTTGAGATTCCTCAGGACTCTCAAGTCCTGGGATACAAAATGAGAAGCTTAACTCTTAAAGTGTTGACCTCTTTGTCGGGTTTGGCTCCTTTTGTCTAGTGGTTCACACTAGGACACTGGGCAGCAAGATGGGGAGCTCACCTTCCAGTATTCTTTCCAGTCAGCACCTCTGTGTCAGCATCAGCTTCCTCTGTCCTCCTATGAATCTCTTCACACCAAATTTATGGGGCTCTGATAGAAGGGAAACAATTTTTTTCCACCAAACTCAAGTATTAGCTGAAGGTCTCTGCTTTCACTACATCTGTCACTGACAGCTGTAAGAAAGCCAGAGTCATCTTGGCTACTGAAGCAATTTGGCAATTTATTGTGTGTGTTTCAGCAGCACTAATCAGTGCTAGATTTGACCAAATTGAATTTACATTTGTTCTCTTCTTCACTGGTCAATGGAGGTATAATAGTGTCTTCTGGGGAGTTGATGATATTTCACTGTTCAGGCCAGAAGGCTTTCCCTTAAGTGAGTCTGACCTCTAGTAGTTCACTGTTTTTGTTTGCTTTTCTAGTCTTCTCTCTAAGCCTGAGAACGCAACCTTGACCTTCTGTGACCCAAGCTGGACACGGTGATCCTTGTGGATCCTTTCCAACTCAGCATATTCTGTAATTCTGTGTGCTTCAGAGACATTTCCTTTGACAACATGACTCCTAGATTGCCCCATTTTTGTAGGACTTAAGCAATCGTGTTTTACAAGTACAAAAACCATTGTGTATAGCAGGGGTTTTAGTGGATGGATTTGATTTGTTTCTTTTTGGGGGATAACTACACTGGAGATTGCCTTTATGTTGTTGACATGTAAATTTTAATTTAGTAGTATGTTTATTAATGCTTCCAGCTGCTTTTCTGTTTTATTCTAGAAATTAACACTTCAGCCATTTAATTAAAACATTTGGGATTTTTATCTTTTTTTAAATTTCAGTTTCCCTTTTTAGTTTAAGTATCTTCTGTATGACTCTTAAGCCCTATTTTTAAAGTACTTTAAAATGGTTGGTTGGTGATCTGAGTTCTAATGAGTCAATATATCATTTTCTTTCTAAATTTGACCAGTGAGATGAAGAGCAATTCAAAGTTTTCTGATAAGCATGCATGGAGCTTTGGATTATTGCTTTCTTTCTGTGTATTCTAATGAGTACAGTTTCATCCTTTTGGTTGCTTCCAATGGGAAAATTAACTTAGAAGATATTTGCCATCAGTTCATGCATGCAAGAAAAAAATTGCTTGCAAAAAGTTTTTAAAGGTAATTTTAGCATGATCTTTATTTAGTATTGCACCTATTAAATGAGTGTGGGGAGCAGTAGCTACTTAAGAGAAATGAGGTGTTGAGAGAAAACAAGAAGTGTGGAATGAGGTGGGGTGTGTACTTGCAGCTTGTGGGTTTTTGAGCAGCAACTGCTGTATAAATTCTCAGCCCTTTGTCTGGAGTAACTCAGGGCTCTCCTGCAGTTATAACACAGGATAATAGTATGCTTTTGGATAGCTAACACTCAAAATACCCCTTCTGCTAGAAGTTCTCAAGCTGCCACAAGCTATTATATAGAATTTGGGACCAGAACATGGGACATCTGGCGCAAGGTTCATGAAATTTGAGCTACAGGGATTATGTCTCCATTTATACAGAAGTTTGTGTGAAAAACACTTACCTTGTAGTCATGTTAGTGCAATCTGCATTTTAGGGCAGAGGGCTGCTTTGAAGGAGGCCATTGTCTTCCCTTATAGAAAACAATGTTTCCTGATTAATCTGGGTAAAGACTGTAGTTGTCTTTGTATATGTGTTCAGTTCCACTCTAAATGGCCATGGCATTTGAAGTTCCTAGATAAACCTTCATCTATCATTGTCATTTACAATATGAAGATTCAGGATTTAATCATTCACTTGAGCTGCCATTGTTTTCTGGTGACGTGTATCTTTGAGACTACTTTAAAATAACCCAAAAGTAACTAGATCCTTGGCTTGGCTTAGTTTTCACTGTTTCTCAGTGTCAGTAATCTAAAACCAAACCTAATTTTTTTTAAATTATTTTTTAAATTACTTTTCTCAATATAAACACATAACACAAATTTAATTCCTTGCTAATGTGTCAAGCTGACATGTATCTTGGTGGAAGCATAGAGGAGTCCCAGCTTTGTTGTGGTAAAGAAGCCAAAAACTAAACAACACTTAGCTCTGGAGTGATAAAGCAAGGATGGAAGTGAGAATTAACCTCTTCCTTTTTTTTTTTTTTTCGTTCCCCAGAATATTCTGATGCCCTATCAAATGATTGCTAATGAAAAATAATTTCTTGTGTATTTTAAAATTATTTTTCATTTTCGTAATTGGGCCAAAATATATGCTTCTTGTGTAATACATGATGCTTGCTCATATAATGAATGTGTATGTGTATATAAACATATCATAGGAGCCAAAAATAAAAGTACTGTTAACAACTGCCTCATATGTAATGGCCATGAACTAAAATGCAAGAAGCTCCACTTCAACATGAGGAAGAGCTTCTTTACACTGAGGATGGCAGAGCACTGGAACAGGCTGCCCAGCAAGGTCTGGAGACATTCCCATGTCACTTGCTGTAGGTGATCCTGCCTTGGTAAGGTGGGTGGACTAGATCATCTCCAGAGGCCCCTTCCAACTCTATTCTGTGATTCCATATCCAGTTCAGAGGCACTGATACTCCCCTCCTACACGGAGCTTTCTTCACAGCACTGGAGGCTGTAAACCCTCCCGGGACAGGGATTTGGTGAAGGCTGTTACAGTGCAGGGTGAAAAATTGCCAGCCTCAGCTGTAAGCTGAGCCTACATTATTTGTCAGTCTATTTTAATAACAAAAATCTGGAGACTGCTAGGGAACTTGCTGAAGTTAATGGGAAGACCCTAATCAGTGGGATTGAACCAGTCATTGACAGTGCAGTTCTTTGGCAAAAAGGCCCTTCTGTGGTATTCTTTCAGAGTACTTCTCTAAAAGCGGGTGCCATTGGCTGCATGGAACCATTCTCTGTCCCTTTCATGCGCTGGTTTCTCTTTATCGTGACTAGTTAGCAGCTCTTTGTGTTTGCTGGTCCCATGGCTGCATGTGCAGTGCTAGTGCTGGCTGCTGAGCAGCAGACTTTGAATGAAGCCTTTGGGTGTGCACTGAGAGCTCAGCTGCAGATGGGAAGTGCCTTTCCTTGGAATTTAGATTAAAATTGCCACATGTAACATATAATTCTGCAGTCAAATATGTAGATTAGGCTGTAATTCATGAAACAGGTATTGAAATTTCAAATAGATGGTCTTGATGGATTATATCTTTCTTCCCCAAGTTCAGTGTTGTCTGTTATCTGTTGTCTGTAATAAAGCATCTTCATGAAATTATACATGAGTGAAGAAAGTAGACTTTAGATGTGAGCCCAGGGTTGAAATATTTCTGCATATTATTTCCTATAAGTTCTCTGTTCACTCTAAGTGTGTAAGTGTAGGGGTTTTTTTAATGTGCAGATGTATTTGTAGATATCAATCATACTTAAACTGAATAGGCTTTTCAAATATACCTATCACACAATGTGGTTTTGTGTTTAATTAAACACATGTCTAATCCTACAGTTGTTAATCTGTCAAACTACCCTTGGAATCTGTAGCCATCTGATCAAGTAAAAGAGGGCTGGATAAAATCTCATATAAGGTTTTGAGGAAGTGCGTGTCTAAAATAAATCTTTGCTCCTAATTTTAAATAGATTCTAGTACCATGTAAGCTTTTAGTTATTTAGCATTTAAAGTGTTTCCTCCCATTTTGATGGTGAATTGCTGTATCTGTGTAATTTTTCTTGGATCATTTCCTGTCCACAAAAGACTTTATCTTAATACTGAGCCTTTCTAGTAAACACTCAATAGATAGGAAGTTATAGCTTCATAATAGACCACATCTCTGTGGAGATCTGTAAACATCCTTTTACCTCCCTTTTTTTTTTTTTTTTTTTAGATTTATTCATTAGTCATTCCTGCTATGCTCTTTGATTTGTGTGAGAGCTTGGCAAGGCAGTGCTTGTCAAATAGGAACCTTTTGACTTTGTCCACGCACCAAACTGAAGCTGTACAGAGAAGGTGTATCAGTTTGAATGTTAAGCTATTTTATGTAGCCTCAAGAGCAAAGTTAATAACCTGATAGGCATCTTTGATGGCCAAAGGAAGAGCTTTGCACAAGCACAAAAGTTGCATAGTACCCTGGGAATATCTTTTCCCCCCATTAGCACTTTGGAAAAGGTTGGTATCAGGAGAAGGATAAGCTGATGAGCATAGATTAAATACCACTAGTAGACAACCTGAAACAGTAATTGTTGTGCTGAGCTGTTGGCCCTGCCCATAAGGTGATCAGAGTTGTTGCCTGGTTTACAGCTTGTTCTCTGCACACTGAGGAATATTGGTGTTCACGGGTTAGGTCTCCAGCTCACCAGTTTGCATGCCAGAGGTTCTTTCCACAGCAGGATCCCTGTCCCACTCCACATCACGAGCTCCAGGAAGCTCAGCACAGCAGTAAGCACGTCTGGGACTGGGATCCATGCCTGGCCAGCCTGGCTGCCTGCTGAACCTGCCACGCCTGCTCCTGGTCCAGCAGGAGAATGCAGCACCACGAAGAAGCTGCAGGGCTTGTGCTTCCTTCAGCACAGCTTCTCTTTGGATTTTGCCCCATTATACATCCCAGTGAGGAATTCTGTCAAAAGCACCTGCTCCATTGAGCATGAACTCTATTTTGCTTATGGATCAAGACAAATAGAAATTACCTCAGTTGAGATCAACTTCTTCTGTACCATTTAGCATAATTTCTCATATTTATTGGCTCAAAATTTGGGATTTATTTCCAAGAAATTCCTCTGTATGTGCATACATAATACATAAAGATTTCATCATCTGCTTTCCTATAGTCACTGACTTAATTATAATGGCTCCTAGAAGAGATGCACAAAATATTCTGCCTGAAGTTGTGTAAATTAAGACTCTTAAGGCCTGAGAACCAGGCAAGTCTTGATTTCTAATTCCAGCAGCTGATGTTCATGCTTTTAATTCCTTTCCTGGTTAATTTGGCAGAGTGGTGGTGAGGCAACTTTCACTAAGAAACCTCCAAATCATGTCAGTTTTGAAAAGTATCTATTTCCTTTCCCCCATGACTTCTAATCACACTTAGGAGCCCATAAATAAGTTACATTACCTAAGGGAACCTAAGTTGCATCAGAGGTGGCTGATGTAACTTTTCTGAAGCCCAAAGCATCGCTCTTGAGGCAGCCACCTGAGTCCCCTCATTTCAGCTCAGTGAGTGTGACTCTTGCTTTTGCATCTCTCCTTTCTTATGTGAGCCAAGGAGCAAAGGGATGTGCTGCCTTCATCCTGACTGAATTGAGGTTGTGAATTCAGTGGGTCTAAGGCCTGAGGAGTACTACTTCCCCTTCACCTGCTGAATTCATCTGATTTTTTAAATTATTATTTTTATTATCTGTTGTCTAGGAAAACTGACAAGAACATCATCTCATGTCAGGCTTTACTGTGCTGCTGTAATGCAAATCAAAGGGGGAGATAACTTCTTCTGTGTGCCATAAAAACTAGATTTACTGGCTCTCTTTGGAGAGCTCTCTTGAATCTTAAATCTGTCTACTTTTGTCTTCTTACCTTCCTGTTTCTCTCTCATGCTTGCACCCTGTACAAAGTACCTGTATTTCTGCATTTCTGCTCTGTATTATTGGATGTTTTTGGAAAAAGTGAGTATCCCTTTCACAAAGCCTTTTGGACAGCTGGTATAAGGAAGGAAATGGCCTGATTTGTGTATTTGAATTACTGACAGCCTCCAAATACCTCAGATTGCCAAGTCAGGAAGGTCTTTTCAACGAAAGCAATACTTCTGAGACCTAATTCTTTCAATTGGATAAACCATGCAGAATCACAGCTCTATACTTCTTTCTGACAGATCTAATGTTGTTGATGAATTATGAGTTGTGGTGGGTTGATCCTGGCTGGATGCCAGGTACCCACCAAGCCACTCTATCACTCCTCAGCTAGACAGGGGACAAAGAATATAATGAAACATCCATAGAGCAAGACAAGGACAGGGTGAGATCACTTGTGATTGGTACTACCACAACCAAAACAGTTAGGGAAAGTTAGTTTAATGTTACCAATCAAATGAGAGAAGTGTAATGAGCAATAAAAAGTAAATCATAAAATACCTTTCCCCCCACCCTTCCTTCTTTCCAGGCTTAACTTTACTCCCAGTTTTCTCTACCTCCTCACCCCAGCAGTGCTAGGGGGATGGAGAATGGGGGCTGCAGTCAGTTCACTGCACAGTTTTTGCTACTCCCTTCTCCTCAGAGGGAGGACTTCTCCTCACAGTCTTCACCTGCTCCAGTGTGGGGTCCCTCCCACAGGAGACAGTCCTTTCTCCATGAGCTTGTCCAAAGCACATCCTTCCTGCAGGCTGCAGTTCTTCATGAACTGCTCCAGTGTGGGTCCCTTCCAATGGAGTGCAGCCCCTCAGGAGCAGGCTGCTCCAGCGTGGGTCACCCACAGGGTCACAAGTCCTGCCAGTAAACCTTTCACAGCGTCACAGCCTCGCTTGGGTTCCCCCCTGCCCCGGTGTGGGGCCCTTCAGGTGGATCTCTGCTGCACCATGGACCTCTGTGGGCTGCAGGGGGAGAGCCTGGTTCACTGTGGTCTGCCCCAGGGGCTGCAGGGGATTGAAGTTCTTAAAGTGTAAGGCTGAGTGTTGTGCTGATTATGTTTATCAAGAATTAGCATTTTTCTCATGTTTTGTGCCTTCCATAATCCATAAGTACAGCTGGTCAGATTCTTTTTTTTCCCCAGATAGCGTTCCATTTTTATTCCTGCGTTAATTCCTGCATGAAGATCCTGCAAGCCTCCTGTTTCCCTAGCCTCATTTGGAGCTAGCAAAAAAGGAAGCAAATATAAAGCCAGTCCAGTTTTTCCACTGTTCTTTGCTCTGATATTGACACATTCTAATACATTCATTCCTGAAAACACACAATCATGATGCCCTTTTCCATTTACTCATCTGCTATTGAGTACAATAAAAGTTTCATAGAGACTCAGAGATTAGTATCTGATAATCAGAGTAAGTTTAAAAAGAAAACAAATCAGCAACAAACAAAAGTATCAAAAAATTATTTCTAAGAAGATTCCTTTTGTCTTTTCCAACTTGAAAATAAATGACTGCAGCTTGTATTACATAAGTCTCTTAATAATTAACCACCTTCTGATGAATGTGTAGTTGATTAGTATCCTGTGGTACTTCCTAGGCAAATGCTGGACATAGGGATGTTACAGGTCTTGTCTCTACCTGAAAATAATAATATGACATTGCGTAATTTAGTAGAACTGATAGTGAACATGTGCTTCATGGGCCTGTATTAACTGATAAGTTAAAGCTGCCATCGGAGTGTTTGGTCCTGTGAAGTCCAACTGGTGTGTTGAAATAGTAATATTCTGGGTAATAGTGCCTCATACCTAAAGATGCTCCTTCCTGTGTGTTGGCATTTGCAGTGACTGTCCTGTGCTCCAGTGAGAGACTGGTCTCTGAGGTGTCACTCTGTCACCCCTTCTGAGCACTAACCTGTCTCCTTCCCCCACAAGCAGTGTTGCTGGTGCAGAATTGCCTCTTGGCTGCCCACTGGCGTAACTGTGGCACTGTTTCAGCTGTAGGCGTGTGACTTTCCAGTTGCAGATCCCTCGCTTCCTGCAGAAAGTGCTGCAGCAGCCCTGTGCTGCAACGTCCGCTGTGCAAACCGCGCGGCTGTTCCGCTGCCAGCACTGCCGCTCGCTCCGCCGCCGAGGAGGAGCGGGCCGGCAGAGCTGGTTGCTGCACAGCTGGTTGCTGCAGAGCTGCCGGCCTCCGCATCCTGCACCTTGGGCTGGCCGGCAGCTCACGGCAGCTGCGGGTCCTGCTGGGCAAGGAAGCGGGTAGAGGTGAACAGGGAGCACTGGAATGGAAGCTCGTGGTCAATACCTGAATTAATAATGTAGCTGTCTTCTCCTGGAGCGACTGCAAAGCAAGAGATGATGGAAATGAGAGCGGTTTCCTAACTTCCTACTAGGAAATAATTTAATTGTTGAAGAGAATGAGGCGACTGTTTACAGAGAGGGCTGTCTGAAGGCAGACTGCAGGCAGGAGTTAATACCACCCACTGATTTTTCAACTGTAAAAGGAAACTGGTGAATAAATAATAAAGATTATCTGTTTCTGTGGAATGGTTCTCACTAGTAAGCGTGAAGGGAGGTAGCTGCCATTGACCTCCTGTGTAGGAGCTTATAACTGATGGTGCAATAACTAGGTATCTCGAGAATCATGTGGCCTTGAGGAAAAAGGAGTAATTGCTTCATATCTCTGGCTCTCCTTCTTCACAGTTGTGCTTTTCACAGTGCTGTTCAAGAATCTCCTGCTCAGGTGTGAAGGAAGAGGGTTGTTTGGTGTGAAACACCCTGCATCGCTGTCCCATCCTTGAGATCTGCATGGCAAGGCTTGCCAGCTTGGGCATTGGTAGGGATGAGTACACTGTGTGATTAATCTGAGAGCTAATTAGGTTCTTATCCTGACTGTACTAATGTGTGTCTCGTGGGATGTTCAGATGGGCCTTTAAGATTTCACTCTTCTCCAACTACCTCTCCCTGTCCAGGCTTTCTAAGAAATAAGATTTTATGCGTATGATTTTGATCTCTTAACTGTTTCTGGGGCACCCAAAGGTGGTGCTGTCACAAAGTGACTTGTGCTTTTTGGGACTATTTGAGGAAACTGCCTGTAAAAATCCAGCCTCATTCAAATGCCAAGTTGTATGCCTGGGATAACTAATCCCTTTTAAAAATAGTAATTGTCATTTAGGAAGCCTACTTATTTTAGTCTTGTATCATGTTCAACTCCTTATTTGCATAGACCTTGGAGTGCTTTGTAGTCTGAGTATACTTTGCTAGCTTGGAGTAGAGTCCTACTTTTTATGTGGGATTTTAGTAGGAGATACTCATCATTTTTCCATTTGATGTTTTGAAGAAGCATTAGACCAGAAATTTTAAATTGTGCAAGTGCTGTTTCCCCAGGATATATAGAGTGAATATTTTTAGGGTTGTTGTATTTTTAATTCTGCACACTGAAGCCTTGAGCTTTTATTATCTCATGTACAGATGAGGAAAAGGACATGTGTTAATTATTTGCCCTTTTCCAGTTATGGTTTTGGGAACCAGTAGATTCTTTGGGTACTCAATGGATTCTTTTTCTTTTTGGGACACTTTTCTGTTAGGAACAATAAGATGCTTAGGTGCAGGAGTATTTTGGTGTCAATACAAATCTCCCATGAAACAGCACTACAGTAAAGCTTTTGAAACTGGAAGGTCTTTTTTTTTTATGAGCTATCTGGCCCAACTTACCAAATTACAGGTAAGACAATATTCTTTTGCTGAAGTTGCTAGTGTCCTTGGTGAGCCCTGGGCTATTTTCCCTCTTTCTCCACTATGAACACAGTGCTGGGGAAATTGGCGGTAGGCATCTCAGAGACCACATAGCCTCTGTGAGGGGACTGGGTTTTGTTCTTCACTGCTCCCTTTTTCTCCTGGAGAAATGTTGGTCAGTTTGTCAAGATCTTTACACTTGCCCAGAAGGAAACTTATCTTTTCTCTTTCTCAGAAAGTTCACTGATTCTTGCAGTTCCTGTCTTCTAGCACCTAAATTTCCCACCCTAAAATGGGAAATGAGTTGCCATCCACACTGGTTGCAGAAGCCTATTCAAGTATGAATAGGCTGACTGACCTGACTTTGCTTTGTAAGCTCTGCTGACCTTGGTGAAGCCAGAGGATGTTCTTTTTGGGTGTGTTGAGGACATGGAGGGTGACCACAGAGACAAATAAATGCATCCACTGACCTTGCTGCTACAGTGCTGTTACCAACTTACCTTCCTCTCCCAAGCTCGCATGACGAATCACAGCTACAGACAGCTGAAAGGAGATAAGCTTAAAGGGAAGGAGAAATCAGACTGACACAGATGTTTCACAATCTGAGAGTTGTTTGGTCACCCATGTAAATCACGTTACAATTAACGAAAATTTGTGTTTTACATGCAGGCATATATCTAGTGGTTGCTTGCAGTTGTGTTTAGCTGTTTGGGTGGGTGGTTCTGATGTAGATTGCATTCAGAAATATCAGTGCAAAGTATTTTAAATCCTTCATGCTCAGTTGCTTGTGCACACCACAGCACAAGCAACTTTCTCTTTTTTTGTTTAAATAAGAAGCATGTTCTAGTTCTTTTGCCATGTTCTTCTTCATGGAAGTAAAAACACAAAGTTGAAGGAACAGGTGATTAATCAAAATGTTGTTTGCTACCTTGTTAAAGTTGTAAAGCTGAAGTCAAGGTGATCCTTAAGGATTTAAATGTATATTGAATAGAATTTAGAAGCCAGTTTCCTAAATACCATTTTTGGGATTCTTCCCTAAATCTTTTAACAGTGACTACGATCATCTTCACAATTTGTCATAGCTGAGAAAGCTACTAACCATCTTTCCATGTTAAAGGAGATGATAGAGAAGAGTGCACAAGTTAAAGGGAAGCAACAGAACTGTTAGACTGCTTTTCACTACCCCGATGTGAAGTTCTCCCTAGTTATTGCCCAGAAGCCTGGAGAACGGAACAGAAAGTGAAACCAGTCTGCCTCCATAACAACACACGCTTCCTCTCAAACCCCTGTGCAGTCACCTGCCTCTGCAGAGAAGTAAGGTGAGAAGCTACTGCTAGCACTGGTCACTCGTGTTTGCACAGGGGACTTGCAGCTGACACAGCCTGCACCAGTATTCACCCCTCCAGAGGGATGTAGTCCAGAGGGATTTGCCAGATGCTTCTTCCTCAGAAATCACTTACTCTTCTGAAGAAGTGAGTAGTGGCTTCATAGCAGGAATAAGTACTTAGCTGGAAGAAAGTGGTGGCATGAAGCAGATGATGCTTTATCTTCAGACAATTGCTTGTCACACAATTGTCACAGCAATTGCTTGTCACAGCTCTTACAGAAGCCTGTGGGGCTCTGTCTCCCCGTAGTACTGCCTGACCAGAGTCTGGTGAGGTTCTGCCTTATGGCTCTTCAGGGCATGGTCACACAGATACCCTAAGACACAGCTGTTGGAGCCTTGGCTACAGAGGTGTGCAGCAGTGGAGGGGCTCTGTAGAACATCCCTCCCATCTCCCAAAGTAGAGATTCCCTTTAGTGTTTCCTGAACTTGAACCCCTGTACATTTTTGACCTTTTGGTTCTCACACCTGCTGCCAATGGTGCCATCCTGCCCTGCTCCCCACCAGGAGGGCATTGAGCAGATTGGAGAGTAGAAGCTACCAGTGCCAAGCTGCTTGTGTCACTGTGAGAGGGAGGAGCTTTGGTGGGGGGGTTTTCTTGTGGGGATAACTTCTTCCCCATACCCACTCCAGACCTTCTTCACTGTCCTGAAAATTTCTTCCAGTAACTGAGCAGCAGCGCCTGGCATTCAGGTGCATTGACATTACATTTCTTTCACCTTCTGTAAAGGACTTCCTCCCTCCACTATTAGGCAGAAGGAAGTAGGTTTTTACCCCTCACCGCTTTCTCCACAATTTAAGATTTCTTCTGAGGTTACTACACAGGGATGAAGGTTTGATCTGCTATCGACCTGCCGCCCACAGTTTGGGGTTTTGTAGCTAGACAAAGATGATGCTTTGCATACTTTTTCTAAACACCCTCCAGAATGAACCTCTGCCCTCTGAAGGGAACTCTCAGGAGGACATAAGAGGCTGAGGCTGGGCTACCTGTCTGCAGTCCCTGCTGAAAGCTTTGGGACTTGCTCCAGAGGTGTGTGCATGGGGCCACAGGTTCTGCTTTCATCTCATACACCAGCCACGCTCTGAGCAGTGGTGCTGATGGGCAAGGGGTATTCCCCAGCTGGGTGTGGGCCTGCCAGGGGTGCTCTCTGGCTTCAGAGCTGGAGAGCAGCTTCCTGGCAGAGAGAGAATGATGGAGGTCATCTGGAGAAGTACCTGGGTTTACTTTTCCAATATATTCAGAGGTTTGGTTATGTTCAGGGTTTTGGGCTCTTTTTCTGTCTCTTTCAGGTGTTTGCTTTGCCTTGGGATTCAGGCCACTATAGTAGTGTAAAGTTTAAATGAAAGGTTCCAGTTCCTGTCTGAGGTTTTTCAAACAAAAAGGTTAAATGGTTTATTTGTCCCTTTTATCTTTCCAAAGTCCTGCAGTATATTTTCACTAAGGTGTCGTACTTTATGTTAGGGGAAAATACTTGTGATTTTGTGAATGCAGCATTTGTGGTAGATTCTGCAGCTCCCTGAAAGGAACTTACATTTTACTGACAGTAGGAAGCAGTTGTGCATGCTTTCTGGTTTTTTTTTCCCTGTCGGAAGGAGCATGCTTCTATAGAAATGAGTGGGAATTTTCCCACTGAAAATTAGAAGGATGAGAAGAACAATGCAAAGGTGCCACACTAGAAGTCCTTAGTGGTGTTGACCCTTCTGATGTAAAGCATCTCACTTTGCCCTTGTGAAGATCCTACTCCATAAAATCCCTGTCGGTGAGAGTGGTGAGTTCTGGATGCAGAATGATGACAAAAAGCATCTTTTCTCCTCTGTGACTAAGCCTTTGAAATTGTAGGCCCAGAGAGATTATCATTAGAAATTCTATAGGACAGAGGGTATAAAAACCTGCAAGAGGAGAAGGCCACACATAGCTGATGACTGTTTGCATCATGTAGACACTTAAGTGCTTGAAGTGGGCTTCACAGAAGCAAAAAACATCAGGAGCACTGAAGGTTTGGCTGAAAGTGGGTATGGAACTCTGACATTCCAGAGATTTAGTACCTGTTACTTAAATTCCTCAACTCACCCAAGTCTAAAGTATAGAGTTACAAGTTTCTAATGCAACATGGAAGATCAGTTTTCAAGATTTAAAAAAATATAAAATTTATATTTTTCTTTCTTGATAGTATTCTGGTAATGTGTGTTTAACAAAAATTTTGCATCTGCTAGAGGAAAAAAATAGAACTTGTAAAAGTTCATTTGTGAAGTCACTTGACTGGCAAAGGGCTAATAAGATAAATTCAGAGTCTGAAGAGGCTAATACTTCAGTTTGCCCAGAAATCTTGGTATTTTAAACCCAAAGTTTCAAGCAAGGTTTTGCTGTGTGTTGCATATAAGGATAAGTACAGGAGACCTGATAGGACAGTCTGTGCAAGATGTGTCAGCTGGAGCTTTGCTGCATTCATCTTCAGTGCCAAGCAACTCCCATTCCTCTTTGGTCAGACAAACTTTTTATTCATCGAGGTGCAGTTGTTTGCCAGAGCTATTTGCAGTCATGTGTCAGAGGGGGTACAATTAATACATTGTAAAAAAATTCTTTTTTTAATGGTGTATGTTGTGGAGATTTAATAGAGCCCTGCTGGCAGTGCTCTGAGAACCAGTGCAGGGTAAGGATTTGCCAGATCATAGCTGAGCACTTGAAATTCTTCAACCAGCAAGAAGGAAAAAGTGTGTGAGAGAGCCCGTGGGAACAGTATTTTGGTTCAGCAGCGTCCGCTAACATTGTCAAACTGCCTGTCTCAAACTGCTAAGGCTGATAAACTGCCAGTAATTATCATTTAGAAAATTAGCGGCTGCCAAAACCATCACACACATCACATGTGTTGGTTGGACTGGTTTGAAATTACTTTGCTTAAAAAAAAAAAAAAAGAAAGAAAGAAAAATTCCCGAGCCTGCATCTGCTCCAAGAATAGCGTTGAGTTTTGACATCTGACAGTTGGTGCTGGCAGAAGTTATTTTTGTTGTTCGGAGCAGGCTTGGGGGATGCTTTCCTGGAGTGCGTCACTACTGCTATTTACCGTCCGGGTAGCAGGACAATTGAGACCTCTGAATATTTGCAGCAAATCTAAATAAATAACTGATGTAGGATCTCCTTTCCCTCCCGTTCTCCTTCCTTCCTTGCCTATGACACTGGACAGAGAGAATTAAAAATACCAGTTGCCAGAAGGAAAACTTTCTTATTTCGCAGTTGATTTCCAGCAAAGAAAATGAATCATCATGGAAGGGCTGAGCAGGGCAGAGCAAAAGCTTAAAAGCAGCTTTGGCTGCACACCACCATCACTTCATGCCCTCACAATCCTCCCAAACAGCCCATATGTAAAAAAAATGGCTTGAGGCAGAGCAAATTTTTCATTAATTTCCTCCCAAAGGAAGCTGAGTGCCACCGTGACCAAGAGCTAGGGATGATATGAACACAACCATATCACCCAGGTATTGCTGTGAAGGAAGGTGAGGGTGGTGAAGTGACCATGTAGAAGCTTGCACAATGTTTTTCACACAGTGGTTTGGGATTTGGTCAGTCATCAATGAAAAAGTTGGTGCAAAGTCTCTGAATCAGTGATCTGTAAGTCTGAAGGAGTCAGAGTTGTCAGCACAAGAAAATATCACTTACATTTTAGCTTACATTTTAGAGGGTGTACCTTTCTACTTCTGTTGAGTGCAATGGTGTAAAAAACTTTGTGTGCACTCTGCTTTTCCCTCCAGGCTGTGGTTCAAGACAGGATTTTTGGGGTGACACAGCCAACCTCTGAAGTTCCTGCTCACACATGCTCTTCTGTGTTGCTCACCCATCACTGTTCCATAATTTAAACCAAAACATTTTGGAGTGATTGATATTAAACCCCCATGTCTCAAAAGATTCAGTGATCAGTGCAATGTAACCAACGGGAAAATCAGGTGAACTGAGGTAAATGGAGAATTGCAGCAGAACAGCCTCTGCATCTAAGGGATGGGGACAGCTCAGGGCTTATCTTCATCAGCACTTCTGATTTGTCTTGGAAGTACACTTTTTCAATAAGTGATGTCATGTATCAGCTTAAACAAAGTCTTTGTGAAATACAGGAGAATTTTCTCTTTTCAAACAGTATTTCTGATACTGTGAAGGAAGTACTCAGGGAGTACCAAATGGGGATGGAAATGAAAGGAAAATGTATTGCATTTCATTATTTCATCTGTATGAACACTTTGTGTTCACTGTGTCTAATTCTGTTAATCTAAAATTATAAACAAACTTAGCCTGATAGAATCTAATTTTCATTATAGACACCAAATGCTATTATGTTCAGCAACAAATTGGCTTAAGATAATTCTGTCTTTACAAAATAAGATTGTAATCAACAGATTTATAGTTTAATAATGTCTCATAATATATGTATACCCTATAGCTTTTAGAGCTTTATTTTCAGTTCAGAGTTCCCATTAGTCTAATTTAAGAGTATTGGTACAATCATTTGATTTAAGATATGCCTTTTTGTAAATCAGCTAAGAGTGTCAGCATGAGATACTGAAAGGAAGCAGTGTGAGGGGACCATCTATGAGATGTTTTATTGCAGAGTTGTTGATGGATGAGACTTAGTGAAAAAAGTATGCAGGGAGAGCCTGTGTTCTCTCTAAAGTTTGCAAAGGGCAGGGGATAGTGAGGTTGTGTAGGGTCCCAACTGGGAAAAGTAAGGTTATTTTAGTCTGAAATAATGCTTTTGCTAAAATAGAAAAACTTTTTGTAGGTCAAAAATATGTTTTTCATTATATTCTCTTTTCTAAGTCTGTCTAAACTGTAATCTCTGAACACCATGGTCTAGTTTATTGGCCAGATAGCACTGATCTTGAGATAGAGAAGACCAACCACAGAATCCTTACTGATAGGGATATAGAAATCAATTGCATCTTATTTATGTAAGTACTTAAATGAAATTAGGGATTTGTCTGCGTGCACATGTTTTAGTTTCTGATTATTCATCTACTATTTTTGTACTTTGAAACAGCTCCCTTTTTGGTGTGGTTTGGTTTTTTTGTTTTTTTTTTTGTTTTTTTTTTCTGCAGCAATTTTCATTACTGCATCATGAAAAAGTTTAAAAAATAAAAGTCAGATATCAGGAAAAAAAAATCATGTTTTGACTAAAACAATCTTTTTTATTATTATAACATCACTCAGAATTTGTTTTCCTTTTCTTTTTGTCCTGAGTGAGCTTTGAAATCTCAAAAATTCCTAGAGATCAGAGACCTGCTTTGCATTCAGCTCTTGCACAGATGTCAACATTTGATTATCTCAGCATACAGTACCAATGGTTTTAGTTAGGAGTCATGAGACAATGTCGGTGCTGTGAAACCTATCCAAACTTACAAACGCTTTATTTGAGGGCATATTTTTTAGCATTTCTTTTCAGACAGATGTGAGTTTAAAACGGTTAATATTTTGCACTTTTTTTTCTCCCTAGGCCTTATTACATTATAAAAACAGTTATTGTGTGATGTTAGGCCTTTCTTTATCATCCAGCAATAGACAGTTGATCCATCAGTGTGTATTTCATGTGCAAATCCTTTGATTTTCTGTCATACGGGTCCGTTGCTGGTTCCATGACTTTTTAAATGTCGTTCCTTTGATCTTAAATAAATTAATTTGGAACCACAAGTAATTGACTGATTTTCCTACAAAAAAAAAAAGCATTTAATATATTACTTTTTGACCTCTTCTGTCTCACATGCTAAGAGGAATGTTAAAATTCATGTCACGTTTAGCAGAACAGCAAATCTGGGCTTCTCAACTACTCACTGCTTAACTGGATGTTTTTAGTTAAGACTACAGTG
>VZRH01008103.1:629725-671921 GCA_013397555.1 Urocynchramus pylzowi
AAAAAAGCAGGTAATGGCTGCTTTGATTTTAAGAAATTATATAAAACCAGATTTTATATACTTATATATATTACAATATAAGAAATTATATAAAACCAGCATCTTTATACGTAGTAATTTTTTTTGCCTTTAGAAAGACTGTGATGCCCTGTGCATTCCTGGCTGTCCAATTTGTATGGTACAATTATTTATATCCCTGATGTCTACCAAAAATGCTATTGCATTTCTCTTGGTAATTCTTCACACCTGTCAGGTTTCTGACAGAAAGTGTTATAGAGCAACTATGTATTATCTGTGCTCTCACTACAAAAATAAGCTGCTGGGACTTTGCTTTATTACCTGTATTCTGCCATACCCACAAGAGGATTTGCCTGAGTCATTAGCTGTTCTCTGTAATTAGGGCTGACCTGGTGCATTTTGGTCCTATTTCTAGCAGCTTTTAGTTTTCTGTAGTCATTCATTTGGGCACTGATGTGCCTCAATAGTGTACTTCTGCTGCTTATCTTCATTTTCTCTTCCTTTGGGCTGAAGATTATCTTTCTCCTTAGGAAGGAAAGTGTGGGAAACTCTTGAACATTTTGATGTATTTACCAAGATTTGCTATGCTATGCTTGTAATTCCTTCAGTTTTAGTCTGTTTCTTTTCTTCCAATCTAATCCATTCAGAAGATGTGAATGTTGATGCTGCTGGGTGTAGTAAATGTTAAATCTGGTCCATAAGATTTCTGAGGAATGTGGTTTGTCCCCTGCCCAGAACTGCATGTGTCCAGTCCCAACCAGTTTGGATTTAGTCTGCTCTCTGTGAAGCATTGTTATACTTGTGTTCACTTTATTAAATCAGATAACCCTACACAGCGAAGTTAGGTCCCAGTCTCCTGCAGAAGAGATGTTTGTGTCTCAGACTCTGTAATTTTCCTTCATTTCACTGGTAATTAATTTAATACAGCCTTTTTTCCCTTCCTCACCCCACCCACCCTGCCCCCCTCCAAAGTTTGAGGTGATCCAATTGTTGGAATTACTCAGCAAAAGACAGTTGATCTGTGAGCCATCTATGTGGATGTCTGTCCTGCTGTAGCCACTGGAGAAGAAATAGGGAAGGACAGGTGAAAGAGCAGATGGAACAGAGCACTTCACACAGCTGTATTTCCCAGCTCTCTTGGCTGGCTCAATGGCAAAGATGTTTGCCGTGGGTCATGATGTTACAGCAGCTTGAGTATTCATTATAGGGTTTAGCAAGTGCTAAATTTGTTGTGTTTTGTTTTGTTTTGTTTTGTTTTTTTAAATCTAGATAATAAGCCTTCCAGTTGCTCTGTTAAAAGAAAAACATTGCATTTTGAAAATTCAGATGTTGCATTAGGGAGTGTTGCATCAATGTTGCTCTTTTCTGTACGTGCATTGGCGCAGTTGATACAAAAGCTCCTGTTCCATCACTCGGGCCTGTTTCACACCTTATGTTTCCCTTCCTCCCCTGCAGAGAACTGGATGCAAACACGTAGGTGATACAGGGCCATCCCACCCTTCAGGAGCTCAGAATTAGCTATGGAACAGCCTTGCAGCTGGTCTCATGGCCAGCTCTGATCACTTACAGCATAGCTGCAGCTCCAAGCAGGCAGGTGCCACCCAACTGGTTGTGGGATCCTGGAGCATTGTAGGTGGGATCTCCAGGGAATTTAGTTGCTAGGAAGCATCACCTCCTTAGTGAGCTCATGCAAATTAAGGTTTATTTTTTCAGAGGTTAGTAATTTAATCATGTTTGGGATTTTTCTGCAGACATAAAAACACAGAGATTTTGCCTTGACACCTTGCAAGTTTATGGTCCAAATCACAAAACCTCTTGAGCTGTTCAAGGAGCGACCAGAAGCTTTTCACATGAATAAATCACTCCAGTTTCCCATGCCTTGCTTCAGAATTAGCTTGAAAAATTTTGGCTGACGTCATGCCAAAAATTCAAAACAGCAACAAAGCAAGGGGGAAAAAAAGCCTCCCAGCAGACACCCAGCATGGAAAATATTGCCAAACTTGGGTCTGTTTGTGCCAAGTTTATAATCAGGCAGCAACAGGGTCTTAGTAGGTAATGCTCTCAACCCACAGCTAATGAGCCCTGCAGCGTAGGGAGTGAGGAACACTGTAGAGAGAGCCGACATAATGCTGTGTGCAAGACACAGATCATATCTGGGAATAAAAATAAAAGAGAACATGATCTCTGGGCATCAGATAAGGCCATTTCTGTGGATATTACTCTTACTAAAGGAATAAGTGTTGTAATGACAAATAGATCTATAGGTAGAGTATAAGGCATGTGGGCAGATGTAGATTTTCCTGACCTAAGTGTGCTGTATTTTGCAGTCCCAGCCACAGCACTGCTTTTCTTCTATATTTCTTTTATGAAATACAGGAGGAGGGAGACGGTTAAAGTAATTTTCTCAGCATTAATTCTGCCTCATCAATACTTCATGGATTTAATAGATTTTAGAGTTACAGTCATTTGGGAGACTATTTTATCAGCCAGGTTCAGTGGAGGTTGCTGAAACTAAGTGAAGGACAGAATGCATGTCCTGTGTGTGTGATACAGGATACTGTGGCACCAGGATTTAATTATTATGGGATTTGCTTAGGAGATTTCTCTGTGCTATTTGTGAAGTTTTATGTTGGGTACTAAATATATTGTGCATAGGCAAGTGATCTCTTCAATAAGAGTTTGGCATGGATCTCCAGGTAGAAGTGTGTCTGTTTCCACCTCACAGCATAAGCACGCTGCTCTAGTTCTTCATTTCTCATTACATCTGCCTCTCATTTAAATGCTCATCTGACACAAATGTAATGAAACTGCATATAAAGGATCATGAAGAGGAGGAGAGATCTCATTGCAGATTACCAAAGCTGAATATTTTTGGACATTGAGTTATTTATATTATCATTCTGCTAAGCTCAGAGATAAAAGAAAGCCTTGGATGCAATCCAGAAAAATCAAGAACAGAAACTAGTGTAAAGATGATGCATTAATGTGTGTCTTGAGAATGCCTGCAGTGTTGTATCACAATACCTATTCCGAAATAAAAATTAAGATGGGTGAATCCTGAGGGCCAGTGCTCAGTGATGGGGGAGATTACTGCTTGAGGTGTCACACCCAATGGAGCTGAGGTAGAAAGCTCTGTTAGGGAGTGCTCCACATCATTCTTCAGCTGCCCTCCTAGCAACAGGAAACAACATTCCTGGGCTCCAAGGGGTCCTCTGCAGCCTCCATTGGTCTGGAATAGTCAGCTCTTCCCAAGACATATTATCAGGGAACTCACTGGTGGTGATTTTTAGAAAATATCCAGTGAGCTTAAATTCATGACAAGTTTGTGTTCATGTTAGCTCTGAAAACCTCAGAGGTTTATACAACCTTCTCACAAATAGCATTTTGTCCTGGTGACCTTTATACCTGTTCAACACCCACCTATAGGAGTCTACCTAATATAGAAAGTCATATTGCTGCTATTGTTTTTAAGAAGAAAAAATAATAAAAGATTCAACTGTGTAAATGTCATTCCTGCCCAGCCCATTTAGTATTACGAGACAGGGAGAAGTCTGCTTTGAAATTTTCCCTCTGGCAAAAGCTTGAAAAGCCTTGAATATTGTGTGCATCCTTGATCGTGTCGTGCAATGGTAGCAGTGAAAAATACAAAATCTGCTATCTCATTCTGCTAGGGTGTGCTGTGCTGAGTGCTGAGCACTAGTCTTCCTAATCTTACAAGGTGGTGTTGAATCCTGTAAAAACCTTCCAGGAAAGTTGTGACATAGCTGCCATCGTGGAAACATGGTGGGATGGCTTGCATGCCTGGAGTGCTGCAATGGATGGCTACAAGCTCTTCAGAAGGGACAGGAAAGGAGAGGAGGCTTTGTGTATTAGGGAGCTTTCAGACTGTAGAGTTGAGGATAGTGACAAGAAGGTGTGGAACACCTGTCATATGAGGGAGCTGGGGTTGTTCAGCCTTGAGAAAAGCAGGCTCAGAGGGGACCTTATCACTCTCTGAAATCACTGGAAAGGGGGCTGTAGCCAGGTGGGGGTCAGCCTCTTCTTCCAGGCAACAAGACATGGGGTGAGAGAACACAGCCTTAAGCTGCACCTCTTAAAGCACCCTAAAGAGAGCTTTAGGTTGGACATTAGGAAGAATTTCTTCACAGGAAGGGTGATTGGGCATTGGAATGGGCTGGAGTCACCATCCCTGGTGGTGTTCAAGGAAAGACTGGATATGGCACGTAGTGCCATGGTCTAGTTGACATGGTGGTGTTTGGTCATAGGTTGGACTCAATGATCTCAGAGATCTTTTCCAACCTAATTGATTCTGTGTGATTCTGTGATTTCAGATAGCATTGATTTACTGACTTAAGTTTTGTGCTGTTATTTTATCGAACTGCATTTCTTACCTTATATTTCGTTTTATGCAAAATCATGATAACTAAAGGTAGTGACTTTACAGGCAGGAGGATAAAAATAGTACAAGACATTTTAGATTCTTTGTGAAATTATTAGTTAAAAATAGACATAGATGTTAAATAGGATCTGAAATGTTAACTGCTTTGATCCCTGGTTAACAGACATTCCCATTCATGCAGTTAAGATGCTACATAGAAAGAAGACTCTATGTGAACGAAACTTCAATTGTGCACTATGGAAACAGGATTTTGAGTCATCTCTTGTCCTGTTTTGCTGCTTATCAAAAGTTAAAAGTTTTATCTTTTTCTTCAGAGGAAATTTACACCAAATTGAAGGACAGTATGCTTTAAGCTGGTGATTTCATCAGTCATCAGCATCTGTTACTGAGGGATGCTGTGTCTGGTCAGCTGTAATTGGACAGAATCATCAGTCTGGGGAAGTCCTCATTTTCCATTATATTTGTTGCTTGTGCGTGACATTTAAGAGTTTTTTGTCCATTTTTTCCTCCTCTGCTAATTCCTCAATATTAGGGAATTAGTGTCTCTCTGCATGCCATTTACTATCAAACATAATCCCCTTTTCCCCTATTTCCTTCCATTCACATCCTTGATGAGAAATATTTAGGCCACTACATGTCTTTATTCTTGTCAGACAGAGGCTGATGAAAGATCTGTGACAGGAAATTCTGCTCTATATAGAGCAGGGTATCTCAAAATACATGCTTAGACATATAGAAAGCAGAGACTGACACCTGATAGATGCTGTAGACTTCTCATTGTTTTCTACCATGGTCATTATGTCAAATGTGTCAAAACACAGGGAAACAAATTTGTATACAAGTAAAGGGGCATATTTTTTGGCAGGGAAGACAATGCAATATCCACTGTCCTATTTTTAAGATACCCATTATGAACATTTTGGTGTCTGCTAAATGCCTTTGTAGAAGCCCAAGATCATTCCATTTGATTTTTTAAATGTTTTTTTTCTCTTAAGTTTTGCCCTCTAACTGACTGTAATTACACAGGGAGGCTTAGTTTGAGTTTAACTACGGGCTTTCCTGTATGTCATTAGATAGTGTTGGGGGATTATCAGGCACAGTTGTAAACTACAGTATATGTGTTCATTTTCTTTTTTAGGTTAGATTGTTTGTAAGCCAAGTTTTTCGGATGACAGAGAGAGAGAGCACTAATCAAAGCTGACAAAGCAGAAGGAAAGGTTGTGTTGAACTACGAGGCTGTTTGCAACAGCCATTTGCTCACCCCAAGGAAATAAGAGCAAGCTGAAGACATAAGCTACACTACTAGTGTAAAACAGAATTCTTACATGCTGATACTAACGTGTTCACCATTTCTGTGTTAGTGCAGCATGTGCCTTCCATGTGTGTGTCACCCTGTACACGTGGTGTGGTGCTATCCAGACACAGCTACTTGTCCAGTCATGTGTGTGGAATATGCCATTGGCTTCTATCAGCAGCAGTGAATCTTGCACAGAACTGCAGCTCCTGCCGTGCTCTGAGCAGTTTCACGTGGATTATGCTCAGCAAAAGGTGTAGCACCCTTCATCTAACATCTCTTGCAGCAGTGTGCAAAGGGGCAATGTATTACACAGCAGGCAAAAAGCAGCCTGGCTTGAAAACACTTGAGAAGGTGGATGGATGTTGGGAAGAGCTCTGAGGAAGGAGCTCTGTGTCCAGGCAGAGAGAGGAAGCACTGGAGCTGCTTGCTGTGCACAGCCAGTGGTCTTTGGGAAGAGCTCACGTTCATATCGGGTTTGTGATTTTGCTTTGCCATCCAGTTTAAGTCCCCTAACTTACATCTGCTTTTATCCATACTTTTCTGTATGTGTGATTTGGGTGAATGTATGTGAGACCTGAATTTTAAATTTTGTGGGAAACAGACCTGTTACTCTGGTGTTGCAAGACCCCTTTTACAGCACTTCTAAGTTTGCAGAAATCAAAAGAAAATGATGGGCTTTGTTTTGAGGCATGTGTTTGAGATAGCACTGAAAGTCATTTGTATTGCACAAATACAAATTTGGGTCTTCTAATTGCTGTATGAAGTATTTCTGTTAACATCAATAGTTTCTATTACTGTATTAAATATTTCCCTGGTTGTGCTTCTGATTAAAGAAATAAAAAATTCCTAAGATGCCACTTTCAACCCCCTCTTCTTCTCTAAGAAAACTCTTGCTCAATATGAAGAGAGTCCAATACCATTCCAGCCACCATCCTACTTCAGTAGGAGCTGTAAGAGTGCTGCTGGGTGGAGAATTTTTGTGTCAAGTTACCAACACTGTTCTGCTTCCACTGTAACCAGCAATTCTCAGAGTATTTTTTTTGCCCAGAATATTTCTCCTCTTTTTGAAGCCACTCATGAATGTAGTCAATGTCTTGCTATGCTCTTTTGAATCTCTTATGTCTGGGATAAATTCCAGGAGCTTTATGGTGTGGCTTTAGGCTCCACTGGGTTGGAGATGCTTTTACTTGTCACCCAGACAAGAACTCTCCTTAACTATTTAACACAAGAAAATAAAAGAAATACAAACAAACAAACAAACAAACAAAAAAAGCGCCACCAGGTAAAAGCACAATAAAAAATGTAAAACCATTTTCCAGTTCCAGGGTGGAGGAAGAAGACACCCTAGGCACAGCTGGCAATTAGTTTTATATTTTCTTCAGGTTTTTAACCAGCTCTCATAGAAGTGTGCTTTTTGATGGACAGTTCTCTAATGATAGTGGACAGTGAGAGCAGCCAATTTAATATGCTCTGCAAGTCAGGGATGGTTGAAGTACCAGAAAGCTGTGAAAGTCTGAGAGAAATGCCCTTGGAGCTTGCTTTGTCTGCTCACAACTTGCCCTTTCTTGTATTTAACCAGTTTGAGTCAAGGTTGTCTGCTCTAGGCTCCTCTGTGTCAGTGGAGTGGGGGAGTGTGAAGGGAGCTGATTTTTAATTTTTTTTTTTTAATTTTATTTTTAACCTATAACACATGAGCAAAACAACAGGCTGTATGCCAGTTGAAATCATGGTGGCTCATGCAAAGTGTCAAAGTAGCTGTTGGTTCTGTCAGAAATCTGTTCTTGGTTATTTTGGCAAGACATAAACTAGTAAGTGACTCTCCAGAGGTATTTCTGTGATTATGTGGCAGGTAATGACACATTTACTGTGTTAACAAGCTTGACTGTAGCGTGCTTGACGTGTCCAGCAACCTCCAATTAAACTTTAATTTACAGAAATAATTCCTTCTGATATTGCATGCTAGTACTCTGCAAGAGTCTGGAAACATCTAAGCCATCCTAATCCATTTGTTAAATTTTATAGGTGTTGCTTATCTTATGATTAAACAAAATCTTGAGAAATAGGATTCTTCAATGGAGCCCAGTTAAATCTTTTGCAAGGACTGCTAAAGCTTGCAAGTAGAAGAAATTGACACTGCACATCATTTAAATCTGTATTATCTCATCAGTGGGTAATTTCCAAACCCCACTTATTATGTAAATGTATTCAGTAACCAGAAGAAGGATTAAGTATGTGAGAAATCATACTTTTATGTGCTGTAAGTCATCTCACCTGTGTTATGTTTGTTCTGGGTGAAAAACAGTGTCTGACTGTGACTGGGAGCCTCTCCAGGGATCTCATCCTCAAATCTGCAATGCTGTGATTTACAGGAACAGCCTTGTGATGCTTCTTGAACCTTTTGGAGCTTCCTGTTTCTTTCTTATTCTTTCCAGGACTAATGTAATTTTAGCTACTTCTTAGCAATTAGATTAGGCACAGGCAATTTCCTTGTAAAATTGCCTGAGCAGGTTCTTCCATAAACTGTAATAAACTTGTTGTGGCTCAGCAATGTTTGGCAGAATAATTAAACTGGACTTCAGTGCCACAAATAGGTACGTAGTTAAAAACCACAGATCTCCTCAGGTGCTTGTTTGAGTTTCTATAAACACAGTCTCTGTCATGGCCATATGTGCCTTCTATTTATGGTTTCTGCTGCAGTCTATGCATCATTCACTCTGCAAAAACACATTTTAAGTACATTGGACAATAAAGCCCTTGCACCTCTTATCCCTCAAATGTACCAACATTAGATGGTTTCAGTTTGTGCCATGTGTGTCTTTGGTGTTTATTCTAGAAGAACACTATTTTAAAACAATACCCTTGAATGTTCAGGGATCTTAAGACAGAGGAAAGAGAGCAGTTAAAGATTTCATAAAAATCAAGAACCACCTTTGTGAGCATCTTTCCAAATAAGCCTGAGAACTGTACAAACCTGACAATTTTTTTTTCATGCAAGGGCTGTATTGATTTTGTGCAGCATGACACGTTCTGCTGGGTCTTTGTGCAAAATAAACTGTGCTAACCTCCTGCCCCTTCCCCTATCAACCTCATCACTTTCTGACTGCACATGTCTGGTGCCCCTGCAGCTATCCCCATAACACAAATGCCCCTTTAAACATCATTTCTCAAGCGTTTTCCTCTTCGTTTCAGAGAGCACAGAGAAAGCAAAGTGTCCCTGTTCACACAGAGACATACCATTACATTTCTAGCCAGTAGTCTGATTGCTAAAAAGAAAAAAAAAAAACACCCTTGGGTAATTAGTACTGTGTGTGTAGTTAATCGATTTAAAATTAAATGCCACTGGTGCTGCTGAAAGGTTGTACTAGGTTTTATTATTGCTTTGAAAAAAATCTGGTTTAGTGAAGGTGTCTCTGAGAAGGAATATTGGTTCTTTGTGCACTGCCTGCACCAACAGGGAAGCTGGGGGGTGCAGTTTCCACAAAGAATGCTGTAAATTTTATTATCACCCAGATCATGGGGTTTCTGTGTTAATTTTAAGAGAGAAGCCCTTCAATGTAAGGCAGTGGCTGTATCTTCTTACCCACAGCAAAAGGAGCTCGTGTGCCCGTGGTCTTGTGGGTGGGATAGGAACCTCATCTTCTGCTTCCTAGTCCATCATCCTCATCATTAGATGGTTCTTCCTCCCAGGCAGACTGATTACTTCATATTTTCATTCATTAATGATTTATCAGACAGCTCCTCCGCTAAAGGCTCATCTCCTCTGTTATACTCACAGCCCACACGCAACCAGCCACATGTAGCTGCCAGCTGGCACTCTGGCTTTGGGAGAGCAAGCTGCTGGTAGCCCTTTTCCCATCTCCTGCTGCCCCTTCCTCCCCTCCCTTCCCAGCTGCTCAGCTCACCTGCCTGCTCGTTGGTGGCTTCTTAGATTGCACCAAAGCCATGAAATGCTCCTGTGTCCTGTCCTCCTGTGCCATCTCTCCAATCTGGTTGTTTAGTGTGCTTTTCACAACTATTTTTTCAATTATAACAAAATAGAAAGAGAGATGAGGTGACCCCACCTGGAATGCAGCCATGCTTGTGTCTTTGTTACAGAAAGAGTGGCCTCTCATTTTGGTGAGAGGGCTTGCTCAGTGGTGACTTAGATTTTAGTAGAGAAGTGGGAGTGCTGGGGGGAGACTGAGCGAGCTGTGTCTGTGAGCAGGAAGGTGTGGGTTGGCAACAGTTTCAGGTTTTGCTATCAGGTGCTTGGCACAACAGCTCTGTTGAAATCCCTCTCCAGTTGTCTGTGTGAGAGAGTGATTTTTATCACGTTGCTAAAGATTAACTCATTCTTATTCTCTGTTCTGCTCCCAGGAATCAGGCATGCTCTGAGGTCTGGGAAAGAGAGTCCAAATGCATTCTCATGATGAAAGGGGGGGAAATCCAGAATTGTTTGCTACTGTCCAATTTGTCCTCTGCAGGGAAGTGGTGACTGAGAGCAGTGGGAACAAGGGCTGCAGGACAGGAAGAAAAAAATATAAGCTAGGAGAAAAGGAATAAATGAAACTCCCTTGAGTCATTTATACATGAATGTATAACTTTTGAGCGCTTAATCTACTCTTGGCAAGTGGTGACTGATAACTAATTTTCTCTCTTACCTCTCCCACACCCTCCCAGCATCTTCAGAAAGGACATGTGACAGGAATAATAAATCTCATTATTTTAACAGGCTAAAATGGAAATTATGGATTAAAAGTGTTGTGGATGCCTCAGTAGAGAGAAACTGACTGTTCCTAGGATGCCTAAAGTATATTTTCATTTGTACTGTTTTTGAGATCTTTCTGAATTATTCAGGGCTCTCCACTTACCTCTTTGCCACAACACTTATAAATAAACCAGTGTTAAAGGCATCAGTGTCCAATTGAGCAGCTCTTTTGCTCCTACTGCTTGAGGGTAGCTAGAGTCTGACACTGCTCAGGCTTTGGGGGAAGTCTAGATCTAAGTCTAGATTGGATTATCTTTTACTCTAGGTCTCTGAGTTGGAGCTTTGTGCTACTTTTTTAAGCAGGGAGATGGAAGGTGAAGGGGAGTTCAGGCTGACACACATAGTGGTGCTGCAAGGCTGATCAGTTTGGATGGCTTTGGCTTTGGAGCAGAGAGAGGTGTGTGAGAACAGTAGCTGGTTGTGTTCTTTGTGCAGCCAGGTGTCTGAAAAACCAGTGTCAGCTCTGAGGTTGTAGGAACTCTTGCTGCTCCATGTCAGAGGAGGCTTCAGGGCTCTCACAGAGAGGGTGGAAGGCCATGGCAGGGCTCTGCTCACACAGGCTGAGGGGAAAGTGCATTGTACGTGACTGAGGTCAGAACAGGGGGAAAACCAAGAACAGCAAGTAACTTATTTCAAGGGCTCTTATTTCTGTGAGCAGAGCAGGGATTTGGGACATGGCTCTTGCAAGCCTCTGGACCAAGGACACAGCCCATTGCTTGCTGTGAGATTAGTGCATCCCAGAACTGTGGATGAGGATGGCAACCGAGATGGATAAAGCACTTCATGCGTTAGCAGGTGTGCCAAAGCTTCTTCCAGGTCTCTCAGTAAAACCTGTCAAACCTGGCACACGACTGTCAGCAGAGCTGAGGGCTTCTTGCCTGAGGAGATCTCTGTCAGAAAGCTGAGTGTAAATTTACAGCACCTGACTACTTCATTCTCTGTTCTCTGTATGTAGGGTGTGCATAGGGTACATCAGCTGTGCAAGAACTTGCTGTAGTGCAAAGAGTATGCACTGAACTTGCACCTAGTGCTAACTATCTGGGGTAAAGCACAGTTTGCCAAGCAGTTGTTTGGTTTTTCCTTGCATCCCATGTCTTAGCTTTACCACTTGGATTGGAGCACAGGATACAAAAAAGAGGGACTCTGAACCACACCTTTTCCCTGCAAAATGTGTACTATGCTTTTGTTGCCTTAGCAAATTGTTGCATTTGTCTCTGTTTTGTACAAGGAGTGAGAGGAGGATTTTTGTAAGTGCAGCAGGTCTTCACATGACCTGGCAGAATCACAAACTGCTGCAGTTAGAAAGGGCATCTGGAAATCATCCACTCCAACCCTCTGCTCAAACCAGGGCCAACTTAAAGTTGGTGTCTCAGAGTCATATCCAGGTGGGGTTTGGATATCTCCAGCAATGGGGACTCCATAGCCTTGCTGGGCAACCTGTGCCAGTGTTCAGCACCCTCACAGTACAAGAGGGTTTTTTTCATGTTTAAACAGCATTTCCTGTACTTTCATTTGTGTCCATCACCAGTTACTGGAAACCACTGCAAGGTCTTGCCTTGTCTCATTTACTGCCTTCCATGAGGTATTTATACATATTAATAAGAGCCTCCTCTTCTCCAGGCTGAAGAGTCCCAGCTCTCTCAGCCTTTCCTTATAGGATGGATGGTCTAAAATCTTTACCATCTTTGTGGCCTTTTTACTGGATCTGCTCAAATAAGTTCATATCTCTTCTGTACAAGGGAACCCCAAATTTTCAGGGATCCCTAAATTGAATCCAGCGCTCCAGTCATGTCTTACCAGTGCTGAATACAGGGGAAGGATCATATTTCTCAACCTGCTGGAAGTGCTTTTCCTGATGCAAGCCAGGAAGCTGATGGCCACCTTTGCCATGCCATAAGGGAGCGTTGCTGGATTGTGTTCAACTTAGTTTCCACTGGAACACTCAGATTTTCTGCTGTAGTGCTGCTTTCAAGCTGGACAGCCCTGGATTGCTTGAACCCTGCTGATTTAGGTTGGCATTTTCAGCTTTTTCTCATGTTTAATGTGTCTGTGGCAGCTATTTCTTTGTGCAGACTATTTGGTCATTTTACATAATTATTACACTATTGAACTAATTAAACTATCATCCTGAAATCATGTCCTGTGGAAAGCAATTCACAAAACAAGGCTCAGTGAGGCTTGCACCAAAATGGAACATGTAACCCACCTAACGTATTGGGGTTTATTTCCTCCCTTTTTCTCACGCTTAAATGTAAAATAAGTATTATACTGAAGGAGCCAGGCAAAGGCTAATTTGCCTCATTTGAATGTGAAAAGGAGCCCACATCCTTCCTGTGCCCTGCAAAGAATGCAGAAAGACTTTACAGAGAAAACAGATGTACTAATATGTATCACTTGTTGGGGGCAGGGGGAATCCAGGGTGCTGCCATCAAAGCAGTGCTGAACTTGCAAGAAAACAAAAGCACCAGCATACAAAATATAGTTCTGGGAAGCTGACAAGGTTGGGACTCTTTTCTTTTCCTTATGTTTATGCTCCTGGCATGTGAAAAAATATATATACAAAAGGAAACATGGAGCCTCATTTTTCATGCTTCATCTTCGGGGAAGATGGTTAAGTGCCCAAATGCAAACAAAAAGCAAAGGCTCCAGCCCAGCCAGAGGGAAATCTCCTGCATTTCAGAGTCTATATTGTCTCATCAGAAGAATACACTACTGACATTCATATACAAAACAAACATAACTTTCAAAAGTATCTCTTGATTTCAATTGTGTTTTAAATACCTGTCTGACATGTAAATATGAAAGAGTTTGTCCTCTTAGCTCACAAAAAATGCAGGATACAGTGGGGAGTTTTAATGGTGTAATGGTTTTCAGCATGATAGATAGAGAACAAATGAACTCAGATGTTATTTCTACAGCTATGCAATACAAGTCAGAGTTCTGTCCTTTCCTGACCCATCTGTTTATCCCTTTTCAAGAACTTTGGCATTGAGCAATCAGCACTGACCGGCCAGCTTGTGAATTTGCTGGTGTTCATAACTTCCCAAATTCAACAACTTGCCTGATGCAGATTTGGCCCTGTAGCAGTGTAGAGTCTCTTGCCAGCTTTTAGCTTGCAGACTGGAGGCAGTAGCATGTGGCAATTTATAATTTATTATATACATGTATTGTCAGTCCCAGTAATAAACAGAATGCTTTAAAGTTTTCTCTTAAAAGGCTACCTCAGATTTCCTCCTAAAAGCTGGTTTTCCAAAAGCAGAGAAGTGTAGCAGTTACTCAGATGTGTTTGTTCAGCAGTGGTAGCTGAGTAACATCCATGGGTAGGTGCAGTGCTTCCTGAAGATGTTGTGTTCTTTTCCCTAAATGCAGCACAATGGACATTTTCTTACAGTCTGCAATACTGAGGTTCACTTCAAATTGACATTTCCTGTTCTTTCTGCTGTTTGCATCTTTGGAAAGTGTTCTTTATTCACAGAAGTTTTAAATCTATAGCACTGACATACAAATATCTGGCTGTGGATAAGACAGGCTCAATAACCTTGAAAAGAGAAATTTTAAGCCCACTTACTTAAATCACTTAGATGAACATGAATGGAGCACAACAGCTTGAGGTGTTTGAGTTGCAGTTTAACTGCTGGCTTGTTTTGTACAATCAGGGTAAATAAAATCTTGGCCTTGAACTGGTATCTGTGTATTGGAACAAACATCTCAATGCAGCACATTGCAGAAGGAAGGAAGCAGAAGAGAAATTAGATCACTTTCCTGCATTATTTCTTGTAAGTGTAGTCTTCTTACGTATGGAACACACATTTCCTGTTGTAAAAATATTGTAACAGCCTGCAGTAGACAAACAACAAATAATCTGCTGTTGCTGAAAACTGGAGTCAGAGGAGCATGTTTAGAGGGAAGTATTGGAAGACTGCAGAGGATTGGATCTTCATGCTCTGAAAAGATAGTGAGTGTGAGCTACATAACCACTGCAGTGATTGTCCTAACAAGCACGGCTTTACAGTGTGGAAGAAATAATAGACTGACTCTTCATACAAATGGCAGTGTAAAGGTATGAGTGCATTTGGTTCTTGCTTTTTTGTTTTGTATCATCTGTGCATTTAGACAGAACCATGTGGGTATCTTAATCCCCTCTTCTTCATGTGCCTTTATCCCGGAGTGTGTGTGCTTCCTTTATCTCTGTCTGCAGTGATATGGGTTTGTACCCATATTCCACATGTTCTCTTACAGCACCATTAAGTCCCAGCTGCATGAACTGCACCAGCTGTGTTTTGTGATAGGAATCACGGAGGTGAGAATCCAATTCAGTAACAGAATCACCAATCACAGAATTGTTTGCATTGGAAGAACTTTTAAAGTTCATCTGCTCCAACATTCTTGCCGTGGACAGGGACATCTGCCACTAGACCACGTTGCTCAAAGGCCCATCCAACTTGACATCAAACATTTCCAGCAACAGGATACCTGCAACTTCTCTAGGCAGTCTGTTCCAGTGTCTCAACACCCTCATTGTAAGATATTTCTTCCTATATCCAGTTTAAATCTACCCTTTTTCAGTTGAAAACTGAATTTTTAAAAAAAGTCACTACAGGTCCTGGTAAAGAGTTTCTCTTCATGTTTCTTGTAAGCTTCTGTTAAAAGTGTTCTAAGGTCTTCCTGGACTCTTCTCCATGCTGAACGACCCCAACTCTCTCAGCCTGTCTACATAGGAGAGGTGTTCCATCCCTCTAGTCATCTTCATGGCCCTCCTTTGGAGCTGTTCCAACAAGTCCAAGGTCTGGTGCTGGGGATCCTAGAGCTGGTTGCAGAACTCCTGGTAGGATCCCACAAGAGCAGAGTAAAAGGACAGAATCACCTCCCTTGACCTGCTGGCCACATTGCTTTTGATGCAGTCCAGGATTCAGCTGGCTTTCTGGGCTGGAGTCCCATGTTGTCAGCTCATATCCAATTTTTCATCCACCTGTACCCCCAAGTACTTCTCCTCAGGGCTTCTTTCAGTTCCTTCATCCCCAAGTCTGTACAGTTGCTGATGGCTGCCCTGACCCAGGTGCAGAACCTTGTACTTGGCCTAGTAGAATTTCACAAGATTTGCACAGTCCCACCTGTCAAACCTGTCAAGGTCCCTCTGGATGACATCCCTTCCCTCCAGCGTGTCAATGGCACCACTCAGCTCAGTGTCATCCACAAGCTTGCTGAGGGTGCACTCGATCTCACTGCCTATGCCATGATTAAAGATCTTGAACAAGTAGGCTTAGATGAGATATGAGGAAGAAATTCTTTACTGTGAGGGTGGTGAGGCACTGGAACAGGTTGCCCAGAGAAGTTGTGGATGCCCCATCCCTGAAAGTGTTCAAGGCAAGGATGGGTGGGGCTTTGAGTAACTGGTCTAGTGCAAGGTGTCCCTGCCCATGGCAAAAAGTTGGAACAAGGTGGTCTTCAAGGTCCCTTCCAACCCAAACCACTCTCTGATTTTATGACTAAATTGTATATAATTCCTGATGATTGGTGACCTTAAAATCCTTATTGCCTGAGCCTTGTGACACTTATGCAGGTCCCAGCATAGAGTAAAAGATTCTTTGGCTTCTGATGCTCAGCCAAACTATGGACCGCAACTTGTGGCCACATTCTGGGGGCAGGTCACATAAAGGGCAGTAGACAAAGGACAAAAGTCTGCTTCTTCTTCGTGTAGGGGTGGCTTAATGTTCCACATCAAGTAGCTTCAGTGGCTGCTGCACATGATCACTCTTCTCTCAGACCACACTTCCTACGGACATTGAAAATGGTAACCTTTATCTGTCTTTCAGTCGTGGTGAGATAACAGATGCAGGCTTTTATTGTGGTAGAGTGACCCACACAAGTAGCTGCAGAAGAGCAAAGTGAGAATCCTCACAAGACTTTCTCTTCCTGGAAACACTCCAGGCACACAGAAAGGGGAAGCCTTAAGTATCTCATCTGGTTTTTGTGTTAAACCATTGTAGACAATCTTTCTGTATGGACTGATGGGGGAGGAGCTGGAGGACTGGGAGAAAAGAAAAACTGTAAATAGCAGAGCTGGAAGCCTTTCTTAGGAGAGGCAGTAAAAGGGAGAGGAGGAAATGAGCCTGAGATCTGCTTTTTTGTTTGGTTTTTATTGTATAAAGTTGAGGGACCAGCCACGTTCAACCCTGGTATTTTCCCTGGTGAGTTCTGAAAAACTGTATCACTGATGTGTGGGTCTTCCTCTTTTTACAGAAGTCATTTCAGGAGCAACACCACCAGGTGGAGAAGAAAATCTTTAGCTCAGTCTTTTATTCTCAGGATAGACATTGTGGAATCCGTGATCTGGTTTCCTACCATAATTCATCTTTCTTATGGAAAAAATATTCCCAGCTTCTCTTCTTGTTGTCCCTCTGCAGAAAAATGTCAGTGTTGTCTCAATGTTCTCTGACTTCAAACTATGCAGCCCCAGAGCATGCTAGAGCTTGGATATTTAAATGAGTGGCAAGGCAGGAAGGTATAGTCCTGACAATTATATTGAGAGCAGGTCCATGCAGCCCCCTAAATTTTAGAAGCATGTGAGAAAGGTAAGAAGAGTGCTTCACATTAAGTAGAGGGAACTATGTTAGGAACTCTTTTGAATGTACTGTGGCCATAAAGGACTGCATTAGGCTGTTCCTGGGGTTTTAAATTAGTACTTTCTATAGGACAGATGTTTTGTGCATGTTATGTGCAGAGAGCCAATGATATACACAAGTAGTGTAAATTTAAGCTGTGAATGCAGAAGATGCAGAATGCTGTGTACAAAATGAAATTTGTATACATACAAATGGTACTTTAGGAACGTTTGTCTTGGTTCTCCCTTTCTCAGCATTGCTGCTGGGAGGTGGGCATGTGTTTGGCTGGGGTTTGGGTTGTGCTTTGTTTCCTCTCATTGTTTTCTTCAGTGAGGAAAGGAGATTGGATAAAACTCTTTTCTGGTCTCTGTTGACATCAGCACATTCGATCTGCCTGCGTCCAAAAGAATTATGTCAAAGCAATTGCCTGCATTTGTTTCTTAGCCTGTTCTCCAGCAGCACTGTCGCTTGAGGGTCAGACTGGAATACATTAAACTGGAATTGGGGCAGAAACTGCAGCCAGCCTCAGGTCAATGATGCCTCTTGAGATTTGTGAAAGTGACACTTCTGGGGTTCATTGCATTAAATTCCATAGCATTTCTGTGTCTAGTCTGGGTGAATTACAAAGGCAGATGGGATGGTTAGTTTCACATTCTCCTATTTAATTCTGTGTCTGTGTGTCTAGAATAAAAGGAAAAGCCTTGCATCTGATTTACTTTGCAATATTTAAAAGAAAGATTTTTTGAAACCCATGTATTAAAGCTCTTTGCTTCTATGTAGTTTTTATCATTTGTAGTTAGGAAGATTATCACAGTTACTTCATCTGTAAAATTCTATTTTTGAAGTCTAGCCTATGTGATCCTTAGTACATCTTTTGACATAAGCCTTTACAAGTTTTAAAGACACAGTTGTATGTGTGCTTAACAGAACATCCTCATGCTGTAGGATGTAGGTGGGGTTGTGCCAGAGGGAGAGGGGGAAAAATGTATCCAGGAGGACAGCACGTGTAAAGATGCAAAAATGCACAATTCAAACCTTTGCAGGCTCTGATTCATCTTTTCTTAGTAGCTCTGAAACCTTGTCCTCGATCAGCTTTCCCTAAGCTTCTGCTCTGCAAAGAGTTGCCAATCACAGTTTTGAGCTGATTGTTGACAGGAACTGTTGATAGGAATGCTGGATATAGCAGAGATGAAGTGGTGGGGTGTGTGTGAATGCATGTGCACGTACACGTATGTACACACCACACTTGGACAGGCCTTTTTCCTCCCTAAAATTTTTACAAACTTTCTTGCTGTGATTTACTCTGCAGAAGCTTTGTACTACATGTTTACTGAAGACAGGATCTTTCTTTTATGTTTGTGACATATGACCAAGATTTTACTATGCTGTACATGCTGTGTTTTAGCAGGCATCACGTACTGAGCGTAACCAAAAGTTTGAAAAACTCATTTTTTCCACCTGTTGAACATAAAAATAACTGTAGAACCATAATTAAATTTAATTAGATGTTTGTATGAAATAACGCCTTCTACATCTCTGGAGTGGCATATGTGAACTAGTCCTGAGTTCAAGTAATTGAGATTATTTTATCTGTTTTATTTGCAGAATTTACACTGTAGCATTCAGTCATAAATGGGTTCATTCCAGAAGCTTAAAATGAGATGATGCCAGCAACTGGCACAAATCAAACACTTCCAGCCTTCCCACTCCTGCACATTGATAGGATTAATACTTTCTGGCCAAAGGCCCAGGTTAAGACAGACAGCACGCACAAAAGCTTGTGCTGCCTCCTTAAAAAACACCAAATTTAAATATTGGCAGGCTGTGAGATGAAGCAAATTCAGTCACCAGGGCCCCACAGCTGAACACATGGTCCTCAGGAACCCAAATGCCCAACCCCAGCCTTGGGACAGATAGCCAAAAGCTTTCTTGGCAGCACCCAGTTCCCTCGGGATGCAGAAAGGGAAGGAGAAGACAGGTAGGTGCCCTGAGTGACCTGGGAGGTTCCTGCAGGTGTAGTGCTCATATCCATTCGTTCTGCATAAAGGATCTAACTTGTTTCCATGAAAAATGTAGCTAGTCCACTGGTTCATTCTAAAAGGGTGAATTTGGGAGAGGAAATATCAGTGAGGTATGGAGGACTCTTTTCCACAGCATAATTCTCTGAGGTCACCTTCTGTGGCCAGGTGCTGCTGGGATGAGATCCCAGCCAGATCCCTGGGTCAAGGTCCCAGTGGCACGCAGCAGATGAAGTGAGTGGCTGAAACAAGGAGTCACCGGTGCTTTCTCAGTGGCAGAGTCGTAACAGCACCCATCAGCTTCCTAAAAGTGGTTTCCTTGGCATTTCAGTGTGAGGGGCTTTGTACAGTGAGGTTTTGTGTGCAGCCAGGTGCTGGGAATTGAGAGAGGCTGCCTGCAGATCCTGCAGAAGATGGACAGTTTGGTGTCAACTGTACTTAAATGGCACCTCATCCCCAAAAGCCTGGGGTTTCCCCGGAGATGTTTTGTAAGCTGTGAGCAGGAAGGCTGCCAGGATTAACACCCTGCAAGGAGAAGGAGTGTTTCTTGGTGACAACACAAAGCACAGTGTGGTGCAGTGACCACTCAGCTCACCCCCAGGAGCTCCTGCTTTGTAGCAATTAACACAAGCCGTGTGGGCATGCATCCTTTTTGAATCAGGCACAGTTACTTTTACAACTTTGCAGAGGTGGGTAGTACCTAATAACCTGTGATGCAAAGGGTTAATTACTGGTTAATTGCCTATAACACATCATTGCTGACCAAGCAGAACAAACTTGCCTGTTCACAGCCTGGATTGGAATAATTTTCAGTCCTGATGCAATTTCTACCTTTGCTAGATCAGAGTCTGCTGTTATCAAATTTATTCAGTGTAAGAATACAGCTATACCATGAACAAAATAACAAAATTCCCTCTAAGATTTTTGTTTATAACAAAGCTTTCTGTAGCCCAGTGTTTTCAGTTATTTAATTTCTCTTCCCTGAACACTCTTCCAGTTTTTCCAACAGTTTTTTTGCAAAATGGAGCAGCAGAACCTGATACGTTATTCGTGGAGCAGAGGAATGAGAACCAAATGCGGCGTCACCGTAACCTACCTACTCATCTTTTGATTTTCATTTGTTTGTACAGCTGAGGCTCGCATTAGCCCTTTTGGCCACAGCCTTGCGTGGGGAATTCATGTCGAGCTGATTGCTTCCCAGGACCCCGGGTCTTATATTCAGTCTCTGCTTCGGAGGATAGAGTCCTCTCTCTCCCTCTCATCCTGTAAGTACGGCCTGGATTCTTCATTCTCATAAGGTGATTTTGTACTTGGCCATATTAACACCTAAACTGGTTTCTCCCATCTTTCTACAGACCCCAGTTGCTCTGTGCCAGGCTTGTTCTTTTGTGGTTTGTTTTCTGCCGTTCCCAGTCTCATGTCTAACCACAATGACTTAACTTTGATCCAGGTCACTGGTAAGGCTATTAAATAGTAAAGGGATGATCACCAATGCCTGTGGAATCCAATAGGAACCCATTTGTTTGCTAATAAATAGTTTCCAATTTACAGTTACACTTTGGTTTCCTTAATTTAGCAGCTTTTTAATACTTCTAATATGACTGTGGACTCAAAGGTGACTTCATTATAAAAATAGGTTTAAGGTTTTAGCCTGATCTTATATGGTGCTCTCCACCAGGGTAGTCCTGCTCTCCGTGTACAGATGGAGATATTCCATGTAGGCTTCAAAGCATTCATGAAGATATTCTACAGAACAAGTCAAATGACTTAGATTTGTAATACTGTTAACGATGCTGCCGTCATCAAGTGAACTTGTAATTTTTGCAAGAAATTACATCAAATTAGTTTGACAGGATCTATTTTCCTTAAAGCCAAGTTAATTGACTTTAATTACAGGATTAATTGAGGCTGATGTTGGTTGTTCTATCCTCTGCAAAATACTGAAGACTCATCCCACTGGCCTGTAATTACTTTCTACCCTGCCCAAAGAGTAGCCCAGTATGAGCCTTCTTCCTGTCCTTGGTCCTTCCCTAAGGGCCAAGAACTGCTTTAGATGCAGTAGCAGCTCCAAGGCTACATCTGTAAACCTTCAGAGACAAGTTTGTTTCTAGCAACTAATCTAAATCACCCAGAATCGTTTATCTGCTGCTTAACATCCCCTCTCCAGGGGCTGCAGTGGTGGGAAGCTATTTCATTATCATCATCATCATAAACAGATCATCCAGCCTTTTACCTGTGTGCTAATCGGAAACATTTACTGAATAACTTCTGCTGCTGTCATATTGTTATGAAGGTTTCTACAATTTTTATTGTTCAGGATTCATCTTTCATAATCTGCTTAGAAAAAATTTAAATGTAGTTCTGATTTTATGTGCCTTTATTTTTTTTTCTAGTATCTTCTTGTTTCCTGTATATAATCTTTATTTTAGCTTTTTTGCTTCTTATTATCTCTTCCTCTTTCCCCTTTCATGTACCAGTTTTCTATATAACATTTTATATGTTTTTTCACTTCCTTGGTAAACCCAGCTGTTGGGGTTTTTTCGTTGTGCGTTATTTTTATCTAGCCCATTTCCATGGTTGTAACACTGTAGGCATTTAGGAAATGTCTTAAACCATTTGCAGATGTCAGCAACTTTCTGTATGTTCTGCCTTCAGCCTGATTTGACTCTCATTCGCTCTAGTTTTGTGAAACTGCTTCTCAGAAAGCATGCACTAGGATTTTAATTTATGTATCTATAGAGAGTGTACGCTCACATATTGCATAAAATTCAGGTCTGGATTTGATTGCAGGCTACATTAACTATTTGCACAGGAAGTGTTGGTCCTTTTCAGTCTAAGCAACCAGTAACCTTCTGGTTTGTGATCGTTTCCTCTCTACTGAGACAAAGTCTCAAGCAGGGATGCTCTGGCTCCTGTGCTAACCCACATATGACTCATAGGCAGTTCAGGTGTAGCTACCTCACACAACCAGCAGTGAGTTGTGCTTGTGCCAGCACTGCAGCTCCTGCCCAATGCAGCCCCTGCCTGGGGCAGAAAGCGGGTGGGTCCTGCTGCACGTGGGGTGGGTGCTTGTGTGACCACCGTGGGGTTTGTGGGGTTTAGCTCGTGTGTGGTGGAGATCAGCTCTTCACCTCGTGGTGATCGTGCTGTGAGCTGCTCCTGCCCCCTTTGGTGCTGTGAGGCCGATGTTGTAGACGACTCATTGGCAAGAGTTTAATTTCTCAAGGTTAGGAAAACCAATCCTTTTTTGAATTTAGGGGTTAGTAACTTGTCATTTGTAGCCCTTTGGAAAGTACAGGCCTGTGTTAGTGCTAATGACATAAGATCTCCAGAGTAACACAAGAAGTACTTCTTGTATGTAAGTGTTGAAGAAGCTCATCATCCCTGTAACTCTCCAAGATTATTTATTTCCTAGTTGTCAGTCGCTCAGATGCCATTTTTTGACACATAAGGCCTGGCACCACCCTCTTCCATTTGGATTTTTTAAATTGGCTACAGCTGTTTCTGTTAATAATATAATAGTCTAAATATAGCTATTATTTTTCAAGAGTACTATTTTGCATTGCTACTTTATAGGCAGAGGGTTTATCCATTTTTTTCAGAATCCTGTAATTAGTATATAAGCAACTGAAAAGGGTCATCTTCTCACAGCCTTTGCTTTGGTTGATGTTCTCCCCGATATCCGGTTTGTGCTAAATGCTTGTGATTGCTTATTTGACCTGACTCTCCCAGCCAGCCTGGCTGAGAGTGTCAATTTGTTCCCTATCAAGAGGTCCTTTTCCCTTTACAACACAATCCACAAATCTGAAGTGTCCCCTATGCTGTGGGGACAGCACAGTTGTTAATTTCAGTGGCCTTCAGCTTTTTGTCTCTTTGTGCTAGGAAACGGGGAGTAACTCCAGACAAGATCTCCAGATCTCCTGAATTGTCAGGAGTTGTGTGTTTCACAAGGCATATCACACAGTCATTTTCAGTGAAACCCTCCCTGTTTCCTCCAGATTACCACCCAGTTTTGCCTTTTTGTTTTAAATACACAGAAATAGAGAAACCTCTGTGGACTCTTCCTCACACACTGAGGGTGTAGAATATACCTTTGGTCAGTTGGGTTCAGCTTTCCTAGCTCTGTCCCTTCCCAAACCCCCCCCTGCCTACTTGCTACAGTGGCAGAGTGAGAAACAAAGAAGGTCTTGATGCTTTGTGAGCACTGCTCAGCAATAACTTAAACATGGGTGAGTTATCAGCGTTGTTCTGCTCACAAAGCTGAAGCACGCACAGCAGGGTTTGGGATGCTGTGGAGAAACTGAACCCCTACTGTCCAGACACAGTAAACTTACCTAAGATGTCATCTAGCAGTAAGCTGCTGTCATACACTGAAACCACAGTGGCAACAGCTGGGTTTGAGAGAACAGGTCTCACTAGAGAACTTTTCTGTGGGGGTGTGAGCACAGGCAGGGTTTCCATGTGTCCCCATTACCAGTGTAGTCAGTACTTTTATCACTCACTGCCTTTATCACAGCGTGGTTGACACCCAGTTTGGGGACCCCGCCTGTCAGCATCTTTGCTGTTGTAGGTGAAGCCAGCTACAATGATGGTGAGAAGGCTGGGGCTTTCTTTGTGGGCTGGCAACAGGCAAATATTTGCTTTTGTTTAGGAAGAAGAGGATTTTTCCCCCAGTGTAACTGGACAAATAAGGGATTTAAATAATTCTATTAAAATATTAGCAGTAGCAACCTAGAAGAAATGAGAGCCTCTTCAGGTGGGAATGGTGTCTGGAAGGGTTTCAAAGTAAGTCTCCTGATTTGAGACTCAGCTTGCTCCCTTTTTCTTGCTGTCACATCCTCCAAGTTCTTCAGTCACAACACAGAAATCCGACAAGGCAGAGAAGGGGTTAGTTTCATTCCTGCATGGGTGAAGGGGGATGGGGAGGAGCAGTGAGGGAGTGTTTTGAAAGAAAATCTTTTTTTATGCTTCTTTCATAGTCCACAGTGGCAAACAGGCAGAACTTCTTTACTGTGTCCTTCCCCTTTCCCCCCTTCCTTCCCTGCCCATCCTGATTCACATTTGGCACTCTGCTCTGCGCCGCTCCCATACTGCGGGTCAGATGAACACCCATTAATCCTGGGTAGAATCTAAAAATAAGAATTGAGAGAAAAAAATCAGAACATTGTGAATCAATCTGCAATCATCTTTCTGTTCTCCTAATGGGAGAAAAGAAAGAGGAAATCAGTGGAGACACTGTTTTACTTCTTCTCTTTCCAAGACAAAATTATTCTGGCATTTGCAGCAGTTGTTCTCTTGCTATAGGTTTTCAAATTTACACACTTAAAAGGCACTTCAAAATTTAGGTGCATTAGCTCAAAATGCTTATGCAGACCATCCACCCACTCCTCTCTGCTCATGAATAGAGCTACCACAAGCAGCCTGATGAAGGAGGAATGTAGCTCAAAATCACACTGTTGAATTTACATGGTGTTCTCTCAGAACCAGGGACAGATCTGTCCTTTGTGGGGGTTAACTCTAGAGTAAGCAGTGTGTTTATTGTATGTTGCTGCTGCCATTAGTTCTTAATTTCAAAGATTCTTTTAACACATTTTAAGCATAAAAATTCCTATGTGCAGTTTTGAGTTCTAAACTCAGTTCATGAGCATAAAACCTGCAGGCCTTCCCTCTGAAGTTAGTTACACCTAAGACTTTTTCTTTTAGATTACAAGTGAAGTTTGGAGGTTAGTGGGAAAAGTAAAAAAAAAAAACACAGAAGAACCTTTCCTCAGNCTAAGACTTTTTTTTTTAGTTAAAAAGTAAGTTTTGGAGGTAGGTGGGAAAGGAAAAAAAAAAAAAAAAACACAGAAGAACCTTTCCTCAGAACTACTGTGTTTTTCTAGGGCATCTTTTTTTTCAAAGTAATAAAAGCCCTGAGACAGTACAAGGCATAACTCAGTTACTGTAACTTTAAGAGATTGCAGCGTGAGCCTTTAATTGCTTCTTGTGTTTTGTTCTGGTTTGGTTTTGCTGAAAGGGATGTATCACAGGGAGTGGAAGAGAATTCACTGTTTTTTGAAAAAGATGAGGCCCTGACATTCACAGACTTGGCTGGCAAAGAAGCTGCACAAAACCAAAAGGGTGGAGACATGTCCTTTCATGGGCAGTTTGGAGGGTTTATCTTCTCCTCTTGCTCTGGGGAGCTTTTGATTGCGGCTGCTCAAAGAGCACTGTGGTAATGCAGCTTCCTGCAGCCTTGCCAGGTGACATCCCTCCCCAGGCAGCTGCCAGCCAGTCCCACCACCACAACTGACCCTCAAAGAACACCTACACGTGGTTATTGTTCCTCCTGCCCAGCTGCAACACTGACTTCCTTTTTCCTCTCTAACTTGTAATAAATAGATCATATAGCTGTGTGGATAGTGAACAGATTGTCTGGGTTGTAGAAAATCTCTTGCCAGAGGGGGACCGAGACATTCATCGCTCTTCCTTCCTGGCCCTGAGTAACCCCTCACCCTGCCCATGGACAGCTGTGCTCACAGCCTCTGGCAGAAGGCAAGGCTCTGGTTGTAGCTCAGTGAAATCCTTCCACATGCACCTCCTCTTCCCTGATCCTGACCCCCAAGGCTGGCTGAAATTAAACAGGCAAGGTGAAGCCCAAACCTTCATTTTTCATAACTGTCTTTCAGTTCCGGTCCCAAAGGGGGAAGGAGGGAAGGCAAGCACAGGGCCACGCTTTGCAGGCATGTGTTAAAACTTAAGCCTTGTCTGTAATGTCAGGAAGCTGTTGTTTCCAGGGCTGTGTCCCCAGTCTCTCAGTAATGGGGAGGAACAGCAGGGCAGAATATGGCACTTCAAAGCCCCTTCCAGGGCCTGCTCTTTCACAGCAGCTGGAGCTGCTCCCCTTCCTGCACCCCTTCTGCCACCATTGTAGAGGACTTCCAAAGCAGCTGTAAGCTGACAAGAAACAATAGTGAGAGCACTCCAGCACTGTAAAAGGCATTTGCTTTGAACCAGGGCAGTATGGCAGCAGGAGCTCAGCTGACACTGCTCTTCCTGCTCTTCCAGCCATGGATGGCCATGGACACTGGGCAGCAGCCTTACTTTTGACTGCTACAGATAAACAATTGAACTGCTGGGGGTTTTTTTCTGCTCAGACCACTAAAGCAGAATCTGGGAGTGAAGCATTAAAGATCTCCCTAAAAAATCCAATTATGCAGCCCAGGAATTTTTGAGTGTTGTTTTGAAACATACTTGAAGTTTTGCCCTAGTGTTTCTGGCTTTTTGTTCAGGAACATGACTTTGTGTATGTGAGATTTTCTGCATATCTTTAACAGTCAGAGGACATCCAGTGGCAGTATTGTGTCTTCTCTGATTTACATTTTTTAATGCAGTATGACAAGTGTGGTGCACATGTAGATTTGCAAGAATTCTACACAAATCTCCAGCTTTATTAAAGGCTGAACCAAATCTATCACAATGCAGTAAAATTATATTCTTTCTAGATCAGACCTTAGTGTAAAAATTATATGTATAAATAGTAACCTGCAACCCACAAGCCCGGGAAATAATGAATAACACCCAGGAGTTTGAATTTTAAAGTATTTGTTATATCTCTCTGACCTAAAAATTGGGGAATCACTGGCTAAGCTGGAATGTAGCCAGTCCTCTAAAATGTCCCAGAGTTAATAGATAAAACAAAACAAAAAAAAAAATAATGCAATAAGTGCTGCTGGTTTATTCCATCTGTTTCATTTAAGTTGGCTTGAAACTGACACAGTATTAATTCTTGAAATCCAAAATGCTCCTATCAGCATAGATGTGAGTCAAAGAGAGGTCAGCAAGCAGACAGCAGGAGAATTACTGACCTACATAAGACTGGTTTAAAGTGCCTATTTGTTGCCCAACTTGGAATGCCTTCCTAGCGACTTGTAATGGTCAAAGTGGGTGAGTGACACTTTTCTGAAAATTGGGGAGTTTAATGTGTCTCAGAGCTTTGTTTCAAAATACCTAGTCAGTTTCCATCAGTTTCTCTCTAGGAGTTACTAATAGGGCATGGAAAATAAGACATTTCAACTTCGTGTAAATTTCTGTGTTGATTATTCCCATATACAGCCTGCAGGAGGCATTCCACAGTCATTTTTAAAGTCTCTTTTAAAAATTCTTGGAGTTCTTATTCTTGGAAAGCTTTTTCTGTCCTCCTTGAACCTTCATGGTAACTCAGAATGTGGCATTTTGAATATTAAATCCTACGGTGGCTCATAAAATTTGGTTTATTTGATGTCACAGACTGATAGTTCTGTGGTGCTTTCAGCAAAACATAAAGCACCAAGAAGATGGCCCTTAGAGATTTCATTTTTCCACAGCCATGCTGGATGCAACCCTTAGTTTGATTCATGCCTGTTCACCACAGAGACAGAATAAAAGCCAAGGATTTTTTGCTTCTGATTTCCTTTTGACATAACTATTTCTTAACTCAGCTTCCCTGCTGACGCTTTCCAGACAAGATTTGTAAGACTTGGTCAGAAAAAGGCAGTTACCAGTTACCAGTCATCCAGCCTATCCCTTTCATGTTTTTTTTACTGAGAGAAGTTATGTTAAAAATATGCCATCAGATTTCATTCCAGAGAAGTCCAAGAGGAAAGAGAATGCACCTTGCTGGGTCTGAACCTGCTCTCCATCCCTTTAGCAGACTGGAGCCCTCTCCTGTGCCAGTTCCCTTTTGTGTGCAAGGGGTTGGAGGACACAGGCCACAGCATGGATTGAAGGGTGCAGGGTAGACAGGTTTTCCCCTGCATCTCCCAGTACCTCTCTCTCAAACACTCTTAGAACCTATTTTCTCTTACAACTCTAAAAAAAGAAGGTTTTGAAGATGTACCATAATTCAGATTTTCAGCTGTGAGTTGCAAAAGCTTATGAGAAAACTTCTGATGCTCGGAAGGAGTGAATTTTCACCATTCTTCCCCCCATCCATATGCTTACTACTGAAGAAGCAAAGGTTAATCAGTACTTTTGGCTTTTCAAATATCACATGTTGGAGCTTTTTATTTTAAAATAGAAGTATAAAAAAAGGAATTTTCTTCCTACTCTTGGACTTTTCCTAGGATTTGATTAGCTAGCAGAGAACAGCTTTTCTTTTTGTTAATGGAGTGGATGTCTGGCTTTGTTGAGTGTTTCAGTTTTGGCTTCCACTTTGTATCAAGAACAAAAAGAAAAACTGAAGGAGGATGATTTACAGTAATAATAATAATAATAATAATATATCTCCTTAGCCTTCATCTGTATCCTACCTGAAAGTGATTAAGGTGCTAAGGTGCTATGACTATATAAATGATTCATAATGATATAATGAATTTTATATCCTTGTCGACTAATGTTTCCACATTGTGGGTGGAAACTACTCTTCTGGTTAGACACATGTTGGATTGCTTGCAATGTTAATGTTGGAGTCCAAGAAATATAATAAGGACAAGAAAGGAGACAAATAATATGTTTATTTTCATTTGTCTCTAAGGAAGTCTCAAAACCCATGAAAATGGGGGGTTATATGTTTTCATAAAAACACATTTTACATTGCCTATAAAAACACAACTTCAAAATAACCAAATTCAAGTTGCTTGCATTAGAAAAGTTCATTTTATTTAGGTCAGTTACATACCTTTTAACATTACCAGTGTCAGCCTATGATAATGCTGTGCAACCCACAACTCACACATCTGAGAAATGCTGCCTTTCCTAGTGGAAGTGGATTAAAAACTTGTTCCCTTACTGTAAGATGCACAGCATGTTGGATGAGCAACATTGTGTTCTCATCTCTAGAGAGTTTAGTGTAAAACAACTCCAGATTTTGTTTGGTGATCTCAGAGCTGGCTGAATAATTCCAGCCTTCCACAGTTCCAAATGCTGACATGCAGGGAGATGAAAATTTTGGATATTGAAATCCTGCTCTGTGATACTGAATGAGATTAGTTTTTGGATTCCATTCATTGACACAAAGGCCAGTGCTGAATGGAGGTGATATTTATTGTCTATGAAACCCCTGAGTAAGCTGAAATCACTTAAGCCATGTACATGCATACATGTATTCTCTCACATTTAGCCAACTCCCCACGATGCTGTTTCTTTGAGCCAAGAACAGACAACTTTCAGGGACTTGGCTTGAAAAGATGTGTGCATGTAACACCCTCTGTCACGTTTCACAAGAGGCTGCAATCAAGCAGTCTTTGTACTTGGATTGTCTAGACACTGTGACAGTGGGAGGGGACAAGTGAAAGAAAAAGCCCATTTTGTCAGTCGTTCACTTTGCATCAAATTCTTCTTCCCTGTGTGCTGCCATTGCCAGCGAAAAGATAAAGCAAGCAAAAACCAAACAAAAATCAAGACATTCATAATTCACTGGTTTTCTATACATATAGTCCCTAGTAATAAAAACCCAAACCATTTTTTAAACTACCAGTACATATGTGTATCATCCCCTTGTTTATTCACTTTTTCCAGAATAAATACTTGTAGCAATTTTTCTTTTTGCAGCTGATTTATCATTTCAACTTTTTCCTTATCAGTGTGTAAATGAAATATGTAGGGTTGTCTTGTCAGCAGTTGTAAATTTATATGTGAAATATTCCTGGATTTCAGTGGGGATTTTTTTTTTCCCTGCTCAGCTGAATGTTTGTGAATGAGCAACAAGAAAACCACTTTCCCTCCTACTGGTCTCCCAGATTTCATGTTTCCTATCTCTTTTTTTCTTTAATTTTTTTTCTCTACTTTCTTCATGAAAGCACATGGGAAAAAATAAGAGAAACAGAGCTGGGAGGGGAAAGGGAGGAGGTGATAGAGTTTCACAGGGATGTAAGTCTGCGAGCCAACAAAAAGGCTGTGAAAATCTTCTTTAAACAGTAAATCCTGCATGTCACTTAGTTGCTTTGAGGTGAATAAACCCATGTTGCAGCTTTTAAGCAGGCTGATTTAATGGCTTACTCTTGCCTGCTCAGGTGGTCAGCACCTCTCCGCCCTTGCTGTTGAGCTGGGATTTCTCTCCTGGTATCTCCCACGCAGCGTTTGCTCACTGCCCACGTTTTTCTCTCTGCACATCACAGCCACGCTTTCACAGAGGTGCAGCAGGGTCCAATAGTGAGTCCCAGACTCATCCCTCCCACCAAAGCCTTCTGGGCTCTGCCCACGCTGAGAGCAGGGAGGTGAGCCATCACTCCACAGGGCTCTTGCCTTCCGTGTGGTCCTGCTTCCCTCCCTGGCAGTGCTCACAGAGGCTCTGAGAGGAGCCAGGAAAACCTCAGCTCTGAGTGACATCTCCAAAGAAAGGGTCTCCAGGGCCAGACTGTCCTGCTGTTGAAATGGTAAAAGCAGTAGTCATGGTTCCACAAGCAGTTTTTCACAACTGATATGAAGCTGGCCAGGGCACCTCTGCACCTCCCATGGTCCCTGTGGGCTCACCTGGTGTCACTGCTGTTCCTGGGGATGCACAATACTCTGCACTTCCAGCTCCAGCCCAGCTTCCAGGGTGAGCAGGGGCAGGAGATCAGCCTGGCTACTGCAGCAGTAACAGCAGCAGTGTGTTTTACAGCCTCCAGGCTGCAAAACCCTTTCCCTCAACCAGTTGTTGCTTTAGTTTCTTGAGGGATCCCAGCTCATGCCACCCATGCAGCAAGTGAAGAGTCCATTTTTCTGTTCTCTCCAAAAGACTTAAACATTTTGGTGAGGGAGCCCTGCTGAGTGGATGTGGTGTCTTGAAGGGAATAAAGAAATGTAAAAAGGGCAGTTTTAAGTCAGGCTAAGAGCAAGAGAACGTAGACCCATGCTAACTGCAGGCAGTACAACTCCAAGAAATAAATAAAAATAAAATTACAGCACAACAGAATTATTTAGGTTGAAAAAGACCTCTGAGATCCTAGCATCCAGCTTTTGACTGATCACCACCTTGTCAACTAGACCATGGCACTGAGGGCTGTGTCCAGTCCTAAACCAAATCTGGCTGGGTCTGGTCCCTTGGAAGTCCTGTGTGTGCCTTGTGATTGCGCTCACAATGAGCTGTTCCATAACCTTCCTGGGCACCAAGGGCAGACTGACAGGACTGTATTTTCCCAGATCCTCCTTCTGGTCCTTCTTGTGGATGGGTGTCACATTGGGCAAACAAAATGATGCTTGTTTTTCTGAACTGACTTGTAGAATAACTGGAAGTATCTGCAAATTGTAGAAAATACCCTTCAACAGGAGTGTTTTTCTTTTTAATTAGGCAGGTGAGATATGGGAAGCAGGTATCTGTGGACTGTGGACTGTCACAGAAAAACAGGGAGCTGCTGCATAATTTTTCAAGCATTAGCACTGGTGAAACATTCTTTTTCTGAATCCCATGAGTTTGTCAAAACCAATTTCCTGTGTTGATGTTGGGATAAGGCATAGAAAATAGCCAGCCTGGCAGCTACAGAAAAATTAGGAAATTTTAAAAAGCATAGACGTTTTATTTACTCAAAGTGACAGATATTGGTCTAAAATGTAAAAAGAAATGTGGGTCAAAAAAAAAAAAAAGTACTTCACTATATTTTTTTTTCTGTCCTCTGCATTTTCTCCCTGTCTGTTTATATATTCTGAAAAAAGTATGTCTATTAAACAATTTTTTAAGGTTTTTTTTCTGCCACTTCTCTTCCAACCCCACTGTTCAGAGTACATTGTTTGTGTGCCAGGTTGCATCTACGAGTCACTGCATCCAGACAAGTATCTGATTCCCTAGCTTCATCCCACTCAACTCCAGAAACTCAGGTTTTGTGTCTAGGTTCAACTTGGGCCAATAGGAAGGAGTTCAGTAACACCACCACATGGATTAGAGAAAGTTAGAGCTAGCAGATGAAAGGCAACACCAGGTAGCAGGACTGCTTCTGAGCTGTGGTGAATCACCCTCTGTCTCCCTCCACGCAGAGAGAGGCAGGCACCTAAAATACAGAGAGATTAACCCAGGCCCTGGTAGTGCCCCATGAGGGTGCTGAACAAGAGGTTACAAGAATTAAAAAAACTTGGAGCAACCTTTTTGAAGGTTGCTTTTTGAAACCCTCTCTGTTTCATCCTGTGTAGAAACTCTACTTGGAATTGTTCTGCATTTGACATGTTAATTCTTCTGGGACTTTCTCTAGTTTCTTAACATGTGTAACTTTGCCAGCCCCACCTTCTGTTACCAGTGGTTTTAGCCTTCAGTTTAGTACTGCATGAAAAGAAGCTTCCTTTTTTTTTTTTTTNGCTGTGTCCTTTGATATCTCCCTCCTACTTTCCTGCTGTAATAATTCTTAGCTCACTGTGGCTGCTTTTCTGCCTGCCATGCAGAGCTCCAGCAATGGAAGAAGGGTTTTACTGTCTTCAGGTGAAGTCCACTCCTGTGTAGTTGGCAAGGTCAAATATGAACCACAAGCTAAGTGCCTGATTCTGTGTTCTGAGGGCAGTCTTGAACACCTCCAGCTGCACTTTTTTGGCTGAGTCCTTCGCCTGCCAGTTGCATCCTCCTGGCAAAGGGTGAGCAAGATGTGTTTCATCCTCTTGGTCCCTCCGTGCAAAATGATGCCTGTCAGGGCTGGACAAAGATCTGCCACTACCCCCAAGAGCAGGCAGGACCCCCATTCCCCAGGCATTGATGGAAAATTCCTAAGGAGAAGATTTTGTGTGAGCTTTTTTCCAACATATTGCTGTTTATATTCAAGCCACTGCAGGTTTTTTTCCAGAGTACTTAACTTTTGAGCAGTGAACTTAATTTGAGCCTCATCATATGTGTGTTTGGAGGACATCTGGTGAGCATCAACATATGAGCACCTATCCTTTCCTTCCTCTCCTAGGATTTTAGATAATGGGCTGTGTGCAATGTAAGGATAAAGAAGCAACAAAACTGACTGACGAGAGGGATGGCAGTTTAACTCAAAGCTCAGGCTACCGCTATGGGACAGATCCTACTCCTCAGCACTATCCTAGCTTTGGTGTGACTTCAATCCCAAACTACAACAACTTCCATGCCACAGGAGGCCAAGGACTGACCGTGTTTGGTGGAGTCAACTCCTCCTCTCATACAGGGACGCTGCGTACAAGAGGAGGAACAGGTGAGCTTGAAAGCCTTATTTTAGTGCTCCTAGTGTCAATCATGCATCTACAGCAGAGGCCTGACTGTCTCAGCATGTTGCTTTTAGGAAGAGTTATTGAATGAAATAGGGCAAAGAATTGAAGTAGGGTGGAGCTGGGTCCTTTGCTAATTTGCATGTTCACTTGGGGCTGAGAAATTATGTGTACATGCCAAATTTGGCTAGCTGCCTCATCCCTCTACCAGGGAGTGTAAAGTGTGGGCTGAGCCACCTCAAGTAGTTAAATACTTGGCATGGTTATGTCTAAACTGTCTCTTCAACCCCCTTTGCCTGCTTGGGATCCTGTGAGTGCACAGAGTGAAGGAGGTGGAATGTCCACTGGCTGCATAAGACCAGAGAGATGAGAATCGTTCAGAAATTTGGAGGGTTCAGTTTGGTTTGCTCCTCAGCAACTGGAGTAGCTTACCTGTGGCTTAGCCACATCATCTCTTGAGGTTCCTTTCCCTCCTGTCTTTTGTGATGGAGTATAACCCACTCTTCTTTTACTTTAGGTGTAACTCTTTTTGTGGCGCTTTATGACTATGAAGCAAGAACAGAAGATGACTTGAGTTTTCACAAAGGAGAAAAATTCCAGATACTTAACAGCTCGTAAGTTTTAGGCTTGGGAATCTACCTTTTAATAGTTTCAAACTTACAATGTTTACAATAATGTTTGCTTGTGTTATTAGTAAAATCTGATGTTGGATATTCAAGTATGGAGGGGATTTACTCTATGCTTACTTACCCATCCTTGCATTTAGTGCACTTTTGCAAAGTGCTGTATTGTTGGGAAAAGAAACTTCAACCACATGCAGCTTTACTTTTAAAAAAGTGTTAGATTGTGTGATTTACTGCTTACATTTTACAGTAACCCCACGTTCAGAACTGAGACTACCAGCCCTGTACTTTATCAGTAGCTACAGAGGGGTTCTGCAAGGCATGTACTAACACTTTTCCCAATCTGCTGCGAGTATCCCTACACAGAAATGAGCTAAAAGCTGATTCACAAAAGAGTCGTTATCCAGATTCACGTGCCAAGTTTCAAAGCATTTTTGTTCTCTTAAGGATAGGTGATGCAGTCAGAACTTCCTAGGTTCTGTTGCATCTGACATGAAAACCACATTTCCATCCTGGAAATCATCAACTTAAAATTAATTTTATCAACTGCCCATAGAAAAAAAATCCCTTAGCGATTTAAAAATAACTTCTAAAACTCACTGTGCTACTGACCTATATCTGAACATCTTGTAATTCTTGGCTAAGAGCATAAAGTGGCAGGCTCTGTTTTATGTTCACTACTGCTATCATGTAGAAGTAAAAATGGGTTAACAACCAAGTATGTCAGTTTCTAAAGGCTTTGTGATATTGGTCCTCTCTTTTTTTCTTATAATATGTGACAATGAGGCAAATTCACCCCTGGTGCACCTCCTGTTAATTTTAATATAGCAACTGCAGGGTTGGAATTGGCTCAATGTGCACTGAAGTTTTGGGTGTTTTTTTTTTTAAATCAGGTAATTCTGTGGAATATTTCATGAAGCTAAAAAGCTTTGATGTAGATGAAAGCACAGAAACTTCAGTTACAATTTGTAGAGGGAGCAGCAGTTTAAAACCTTTCTGCTTCTAAATTAGAGGTTGGGAACAAACCCTTTTTAAACCTATGGTCCATTTTTGTTCACATTGCCTTGTGCTTTCCTAACCTTGCACAAACTATGCCATAACTTGGAACAAGAAGTTCCACACATTATAAATACCTTGTACATGCCAGTTGGTGAAATCTGGCAGTGCTCACCAGGACTTAGAGGGCAGTCATGCTTGGAGTTGGTGAGACAGAGAGATTCCCCTTCATGTCAGTGGCTGCAGTACATGCATTTTGATGCAGGTAATTACTGCCTGGAAGAAGGGTTTCTAAGCAAAGAAAAAAGACCAAGAATTCATTGATTTTTCTGTAGGATCATAGAAGCTCAGTTCCCATTGTAGTTAGGTCTATTTGCTTATAAACATGGACCTAACCACACCCCTGGAGTAGTGACAGCCATTCTGGGAATCTCCAGAAAGCTGCTTTTCTGTAAGAATATCACTCTCTTCACTTACATCAGGAATTACATGAAATAAACCTGTTTTTTAAGAACCTGCCAGTGCTGCTTGCAGATAGAAAGCATATATGTGCAAAAAAAGTTAGTCTGGAATTTTTGGAGGGGTGTGGATTTGGATTTTGCTTTAGCTTTCAACAAACGAAATTTGATTTGTGCTTTGGAGTAAACATTCAGTGCAACACCTGACATGGCATACAGGGGGTATCCCTGTGATTTGAACCCAGAAATTTTACTAAAGGCAGTCTGGGTGAAAGAGGTACCTGCAGAGTGGTTCATATCAGAGTCTGACTTTGGGGCTTCGAAACACTGAGCAATCCCCAGCATTCCCCCCACCACACCCTGTCTGGCCCCATTGACTAGCTGCCTCCTACCTCAGCTGCAGGTCTGAAATTAAGAGCTGTGAAAAAAGCCTGCATCCCTCCTCCTTTCTGGCAGTGCTTTGAGAGATTTAAGCTTCTCTGTCAAAGCAGAGGGGGTTGTTCCTGACGTTGGGATCATCCCCAGGACTGCTTTTTTCCTCCCTAGATATGACAAAATACCTCCATCTAGTGGACTCTCTGCACAGTAAGGAGAAGAGATGGAATGGTGTTTATTTATCAAGTTCAGTGTGGCATAATGCCTCAGAAATGTTCTACAGCAGCATATGGGGGAAGGGTTAGCACTTCACTGGCAATACTAGAGACACAAACAAAAAGGGCCATTTGCCTGACATACTAATGCATACAGGGTGTATTAAAACAGTGTCAACTGCCAGCCTCTGCAAAAGATATTTGCACTTCATGTTTCTTGAACTGTAAAATTGGAAGCATCTCCTTTTTGACTAATCACAGCTGTTTTCTAGTTGTTTTCCATAGAGTCCGTGCTCCTTTAAACTGTTAAATAAAGTGAAGTTGAAAATTTAAAGAATTCACCTTGACACAACCTTTCCTTCCAGTAATAGCTTAGACAGTGTGTTTTCCATAATTGTGTGCTTCCAGAAGAGGCTGAATTCTCCAGTCAAATTTGATAATAGCATTTTATTTAGTGAACAAGTCTCAGGTTTACAGAGAAGGGAACTGAGAAAGAATTTCTAAGCAGTCCAGGAATAGAAAAGAGAATGCTTATTAGTAGTGGTTGGAGTTAAACACTGGTGAATCTGGAGACTGAAATAGAAATTGCTAAGTCCCAAATCATAGCATCCTGCAAAAAACTGGGAAACAAACTTCTCTTAAAGCTGCACATCCTGCAGCAATGTGCATTGTCTGAAAGGCAGCACCGTGTCCCACTGTGTGCACCAGTGTAAGACAAAAATTCATGCTAAGCCTACAGAATGCTGCATTAAGATGGTCCCACATGAACCTTGGCACATTTAAACGTGAAGAATGTTGTAGGAGAAGAGCTTTTGGTAAGCATTTGAAAATGCAGCCTAGTCCTGCGCTACCTCCTCCAGGTGGCCAGCAGAGGGAATCTAGACAATGAAGTGTGATCCTTAAGGGCCATCTAAAATGCCATGTTGATAGATGGTTTTTTAATATCTTTGAGTTTCAGATTAATTGTGCTCATGGAAGTTTAAAATTAGCAGTGAATGTGACACTGTGTTGTGGTTTAACCTCAGAGAACAACTCAGCCCCACACAGCCACTCATTCACTTCTCCCATGGTGGGATCAGGGAGAGACTCAGAAGGATGCAAGTGAGAAAACTCATGGGTTGAGATAAAGGCAGCTTAAAAGGTAAAGCAAAAGTCATGCACAGAAGCCAAACAAAATAAGGAATTCATTCATGGCTTCCATAGGCAGGCAGGTGGTCAGTCATCCCCAGGAAAGCAGGCTTCCATCATGCCTAACCATGACTTGGGAAGGTAAATGCCATCTCTCCAAACATTCCCCCCTTGTCCTTCTTCTTCCCCAGCTTTACATGCTGAGCCTGCTGCCATATGTTATGGAGTAGCCCTGTGGTCAGTTGGAGTCAGCTGTCCCAGCTGTGTCCCCTCACACAGATCCCTGCACACCCCCACCCCCTCTCTGCTCGGGGGAGAGGCTGAAAAGGCCTTGACACGGTGGGAATGCTGCTCGGCAGTCATGAAAACATCCCTGTGTTATCAGCACTGGTTCCAGCACAAATCCAAAACATCGTCCCATACCAGCTACTTTGAGGAAANCAAACAAAATAAGGAATTCATTCATGGCTTCCATAGGCAGGCAGGTGGTCAGTCATCCCCAGGAAAGCAGGCTTCCATCATGCCTAACCATGACTTGGGAAGGTAAATGCCATCTCTCCAAACATTCCCCCCTTGTCCTTCTTCTTCCCCAGCTTTACATGCTGAGCCTGCTGCCATATGTTATGGAGTAGCCCTGTGGTCAGTTGGAGTCAGCTGTCCCAGCTGTGTCCCCTCACACAGATCCCTGCACACCCCCACCCCCTCTCTGCTCGGGGGAGAGGCTGAAAAGGCCTTGACACGGTGGGAATGCTGCTCGGCAGTCATGAAAACATCCCTGTGTTATCAGCACTGGTTCCAGCACAAATCCAAAACATCGTCCCATACCAGCTACTTTGAGGAAAATTAACTCATTCCCAGCCAAAATCAGAACACAGCATTCAATCTGGCAAATTCAAATTTGGCAATTTTCCTACAAGTTTTTTCAAGGGTTTGTATTAGAATAATTGCTATGGATACAGTTTTCAATATTCTAGTCCAAATTCAGCCCTCACCAAACCTGATTACACTGGGCTGTTCTGCCTCTTCATGCCATTATGCTGCATCTGAAAGGCTACAGTACTAATCACTGCTGCAATAACTCTAGATGTAAAGAAATAGGTATATTATTTGGGTTTAGATGCAAACAGCCCCCTCAGAAGCACACCGGTGATAGAGACAAGTTGCTGTGGCTTCTTACGGCCCGCACAGTTTTGGGTGCTGTTAGCAAAGTCAGATCATTGCCTTTACAGCTGTGTCCTGCTCTCACTTCTCATCCTCACCTCTGTTTCCACAGGGAAGGAGACTGGTGGGAGGCCCGTTCCTTGACAACAGGCGAAACCGGTTACATTCCCAGTAATTATGTGGCTCCAGTTGATTCCATCCAAGCAGAGGAGTATGTTTTCTTTTCCTGTTCTAAAGACCCATTAGTGCTGTATTAGAAGGAGGTGTGAGGAGTTGGTTTTGATTGATTGCAGCGATTTTTTCAAATGACTTACGTTATATTTATTTCGGTTCTTAACTGCACTGATAAATAATTAGGTAATTAGTAACAAAAGAAGCATGAGCTCAGTGCTTTTTCAATGTCAAAACAAAGGAAGAAAACCTAAAGGAACACAGGTCTGCTTCCTTTTTTGAACTGTCAGCTAATTTCAAGCTTTAACCAAAAGGTGCCCTTGCTTTTCCTGAACCAACTTGTAAAAATATTTTGAGTCAATTAGTGTGCAAACTGTCCATTAAAGAGGGCACGTTGTATCAACAAATACAAATCCTAGGATAGGTAGGATGCCCACAATGCATACACAAAGCTGCCTTATGAGGACCCATCTATGCAAAGAAAAGGAGTGATGTGTGTATATTATATAACCTAGTGATTCTAGGTTATTTCCAATATAAAAGATACAGTGGAGCTTATAGAGCTGAGCAGGTACTACTGGAGTCTGTACTACAGTTTGTCCTTGGCTGATTGGGAAACAACACAAAAATGTTGCTGCAGGAAGGAAAAAAGGCTGTAAAAGCCTCTGAAAGCCTCATATAGAATCTCACTGAGGTTGGTTCTTGTCCTTCTACTGAGATTTTATAGCTGTGCTGCAACAAAAAATATTGAGTACTAGTAAATCACTATGTAAGTAAAATATTTATAGCAACATCTGTACAAATACTGCTCTTTGGCAGCAGTTTTCTGCCCTTTTCCTTGTGTATACCCTCCACCCACCACATCTTGGCCTCTGTTTGGCCAAGCCTGGCCTTTGTCAGAGGTCACCAAGCATTCTCAGCACCTACTGATTACAGACTTAATGCAAAGAGCTACTGCCCAACACAGAGAACATCTACTACCTGGTTTGTCACGTTGGCTTTCCAGCTTGATAAAAGAGACAGTGTGACAAAAATGGCCAACTGTATCTGAGTAACCACAGTTTCCACACAAAATCCTCTCCATGTCTGGGCTTTGTGACACTATTTAGTAAAGCTATGTCACATTTTGTCTTACGATTTCTGGCATTTCCCTAAGGTGGTACTTTGGCAAGCTTGGCCGGAAAGATGCCGAGAGGCAGCTGCTGTCGTTTGGAAACCCCAGAGGTACCTTCTTGATCCGGGAAAGCGAAACTACCAAAGGTAGGCTGGGCATTCTGACTGTGAGTGAGAAGATAATATGGGGAAAATTGTGCTGAGTGTGTGAAATACTGTTTTCAGTGGTATGAAGGTAGAGATTAAGTATCATTTTTGCATGTATTTGTGTTAGGAAATTGGATGTCTGGATATCCTAGGTCTTAGGGTGAGTGTTCAAAGTAGAGAACAACCAAAGTACAACTCAGGCTCAACCCGTGGTATCTGCAGTGCAAGCCACATGGTGTGATCCTTTGAAATGCTGGATCCTTGGGGGGAACAAAAAAAAAGGAGAAAAATATTATGCAGCAGTTTCAAATTCACATATTAACAGGGAAAAGACTTGAAAATACTTGTAATTAATATATTCATAAAGTATTCAACTGTATCCATTCTGTTGAAGTCAAGTGGAAGGGTGTATTCTCCTCCTTCCCTTTAAAAATATTGGAGGAGTTCCAGTTTTCTTGGCGGGTGCTATTTTTGCTTTTACGTTTTGCTCACAAGGCCTGTCAACATCTTCTTCAAAAGCTTCACATGTATGAAAAGATCTTTCTAATTCATACAACTACTGAGCAGAAAACTTGCAACTAACTAAAAACAAACCTGGCCATTTCTCAATTAACCAACAATCCAAAACAAAAGCTGTGGGAGGCATAAGTCACTAGAATTAATTCCATACAAGTTCTGTAGTCTAATGATGGTTCACATAATTAAAGCACCAACTTGTCAGTGCTTTGATCAGAGCACACTATCAGCTACGCTTAGCATGCAAAATGTCACGGCTAGTGAAGGAGTTTAAAGAAGAGAAGCAGTACTTGCACTCTTCTCTCTCCCTGACCTACCTTCAGATGCTGCATTCAATCATCTAAAATTGTAAGTTTTGCATTATTGCCTCCTGAAGTCACTGGATTCTTCCTTTGCTGCCTGTAACTCGGAAGACTGTTTTTGATGCAAAATCTGAATAGACTTGCTGTTGTTCCAGGCTGACAGCTTCTTGTCACCCCACAGCTTCACTTCCCATAGCAGTGAGGCACTCTCATCAGAAGCAAGACAGGCTCTAACTTGCTCTTTTTCTGCAAATAGCCTCCACCTGTTTTTTTTCACCAACAGTTGCTCTGATGTGTGTGAGGAGCAGGACTTCATCCCACTCTGTGCCAAGTTTAAAAACTCTCTCATGTATGCAGCCATGGATCCTAAAAACAAACACAACACTGTTTCTCTAAACCACATTATCAGTTTAGCCTGGTTTCCCCAGTTTTTATACAGTGATAGGGGATATGTTTTGCAGTGCTGTTTACTTAGCTAAGTCAGGGGTTTTTCTAGTTTCTTGTGAGACACAAATTCATTGGAGAAATGTAGAAATCCATCATGGATGGACTTACAGCAGCAAGTTTCATTTCTCTGCATTCAAACTTAAGGCTCTCTACATCTTCAAGCAGAGTTTGCATCAAAGCTAAAGGAAAAAAACAAACATGCATGTTTTGTTGTAAAGAATGCCTGTTTCCCTTCTCATCCTTGTGGTGTTTAAGTATGTTGTTAGATGAAAACAGAGAGCTCGTTGTTCAAGAGAGAGAAAAAAAATCAGTTGGGTGGGCTTAAGTGGTGTGTTCTGTCATAAGTCTTCTCAAAATGCCCTACCCCAATGCCCTACCCCAAGTCATCGTGGGCTTAAGGCAGGAATTGTTTTATGACCTATAATTGTCCCTTCTGCTTTAAATAATAACAATAATAAAATTAATCAGGATCGTGTTAGAAGTATCATCATGGATGATTTCAGCATGAATTTAAATTGCCTTGATCATGGTTGCCTTCTCTTCTTACTTTCAAAATAAATCATATGGAACTGGCTTTTCATTTTCAATGCCTGACTACCCAGGTGCTTCATCAGCTCTTGTCTGTATAATCCTTCACCTGGTTTCAATCTCCACCTTTCAAGACTGTCTGGTTTTAGTTGTTTGGCTTTTAAAAAAAAATCATTAGTATGAAATATTGTAATGTCGTATTTCTATCCCAAATTTTTGTTGTTTATATCTCTTGTATTTAAATTTATTATCAGAGAATAATGAATAGTATAGATAACCAACAGCCTAAATAAATGAATAATGAAATAAGTCTTGGTTCTTGTTTATGTCCAGGTTTGAACTAAAGCTCCAGTCCTGCAACTTGATCTGAGGTCAGTGGGGGTCCACAGAGGGCCACCCACACAGCTCTGATTGCAGACCTGGAACCACAGATTGTTTACATTTCCCTAAAGAATCTAAAATAGTGAGCAGATAGGCAGGGAGCGTGACTAAAGAAAATACAGCTGCTGCCAGTGGATCAAAACTCAAAAATGCGGAGGTGGAGAAGACTGCCTGGAAAATTCTGAGAGGAGGCTGACAATGTACAGCCCAGAGTGGTGGTACAAAGCATGCACAAGATGTGCTTGCAAATCACCAAAAAGCTTTGAACTCCTAGTTGAGACAAATGTACTGACTTGGGGAAAGCCTCTTCAGAAAACTGTCCTAAATAAACAGGATTTTTCTACACTTAGAAATCACAGAATCACAGCAAGGCTGGAGCTGGAAGGGACCTTTAAGATCATCTAGCTCCAACCCCACCAAAATAAATATATGAAACTAAAATTATTAAAAAAAAAAAAAAAAAGAGAGGGAA
>VZRH01008103.1:671933-687291 GCA_013397555.1 Urocynchramus pylzowi
GAAACAAAAATTATTAAAAAAAAAAAAAAAAAAGAGGGAAAAGAAAGAGACATAAAATAACCCCTGACATTCCTTTAAGAATTTGCCTCCCATTAAAATAAACCAGAATCATCTGTTTTAAGTGATGGCTCTTTTCCTCCTATATAGGGGACAAACAACAGGGAATTGGAGAAGTCATTGGAGTCAGGGTGGAGAGATTTTGCTCACTGCATCTCCCTCAGAGATGAGCCACCCACTAGTGTAACCTGTTGTTGGTTAATGTGGTCAAGGAGGCTTCTTCCTGAGGATACATCCAAGAAAGACATCTTACACTGGGACCACCTTTTATGTCATACAAAACTGCTGGTGGTTTTCCTTTTCTGCCCTTAGCTGACATGGTTACCAGTAAAAGCAGCAGAGGCTCCAGAAGGAGGGCCTTCCTGAGCTCTCTGCAGCTGACAACTTCCTCTTCTCCTTTTAATGCCGAAATTCCCTTGAGTAAACAGAGTGTTTGTCTGAGCCATGAGCGAGAACTCGTTTTCTTTGCTGCCTTTGAAAAGGGCCATGTTTTTGTTCAGATGCTGTGTTATGCTGTAACAAAGTGTCTTTGCTTTTGACACTGGTAGAGAACCAACACGTGTGTCACTGGCTGTAAAGCAGGAGTGTCCTCGAGAGTGAGACACCTGAACGTGCAGGTCCCCACGGAGGTGGCTGAGCAGTTTTTGCAGCCAGCAGGGAGCCAAGGCTCCGTTCAGCTGCCCCTGACTGCAGACACCGAGTGCCCACGCTGGCATTACACCACAGTGCCATGACACTGATGGAAACTGGGCTGCCATTCAGCCACCCTCACAGCACCAGGGACTTATGCATGGGCATGTAAATGAAGCCCCCAGCCCACCTGCAGTCTGCCACCACTGCACCTGAAACTAAATCCAGCCCACCAACTGAGGTTCTTTTAGGTGGCCCTGAGCACCCAGAGCCACTTCAAATGCCTGCAGGGCATCCACATGGCTGGAAAAATGTGACAGCCTGTGGGAAAACTGCCAAGTAGCATGTCCTGAGGCATCTCACATGGCACTTAATCCCTGTGCTAGGGCATCTGAATCCCACTGGTAAGCTCTAAAGCCCCATGTGGATTTGGGAAGTTAAACATGAAGTTCTTACAGATCTACTGGTGCTCAGTCTTGGTGTAGTATTACCTACCAAAGACTGTGGTGTACAAAGAATGCTTATTTGGTTGTTTATAAAGAAGTTTGGGATCCATCCAGGTAACAACATTTCCCACATATAAAGTCATTATCTCCAGAGCTTCCTGTGAAAATCTTGATATTTACCACCCACTGGCATTTACATAAAGTAAAGAATTTGCAGTGTAACCTGACACTTAGAATAGGAAAAGTCAATTTAACAGCCTGGAGCAGTAAATGTTAAAATGTGAGTTTTCATTTACACAGAAGTCCCGGTATCTTTCTAGAACATTGTGAAAGGACATGGTGTGAACATCCCAGGATTTCTCTGATGTTTATCTCATTGTGTTAATTTATTCTTTTTCAGGATACAGTGAGCTTTTTTGGAAGCAATTTCACTTTGTAACAACTGACCAGGAAACCAAAATCTTTGTGACTAAAAGCTAATTACAATTTTTTTATTTCTCCTTTGCTTGGAACAGGTGCCTATTCCCTGTCTATTCGAGACTGGGATGATATGAAAGGAGATCATGTCAAACATTATAAGATTCGTAAACTTGACAATGGTGGATATTATATCACAACTCGGGCACAATTTGAAACTCTTCAGCAGCTGGTTCAGCATTACTCAGGTAATTTTTCAGATAATACATGGCACTCTGAAGTATTTTAAAACAAAAGTGTTTGCTGCTGAGCTGATGTATGTGTAAGACGCCCTAAAGAGTCATTTGATCTATGACTCTAGCTTGTTGTAATGCATCTTCTGTTATCCCTTTCCCATTAGAGTTATAAATGTCTTTGAGTGCTGTTCACGGGGATACAGCAGCAGAGCTTTTAAAACCTAACACTTTACTGTGCTAAAGGTTTTGTCAGCTCTCCCTCTTCTAAGCAAACAGAATTACTGAATTTGACTTGCACATCTCCAAGCCTGAATTCTCTGTGAATAAGTGAGTGCTGATATGTGCCATTTTGCAGCACACTATTGCTAATAAAGCTAATAGGAATTGCATTGTGGAATTCAGTCACCTAAAACAATGGCCAAAAGGTTTGCATGTATTAGATACATTAAATATATTTTCCCACTGGATTTTTATTCTATGTGCAAAGTATTAACATTTAAATTATGTTAAATAAATCAGGCAATATACGTGTTTCTTTATGCACACGGTTTGTGTCCACCCACCAAACATTTTTTAAATTATTATTCCTGTGAATAAAGTGTGGCATGCACTATTCCACCCAAAAGTACATCCTGTTGTCACTGGCAATTGGTGTACAACAAATGCAACTTCAAAGCCCACCAAACCTCTGCATAGGACAGCTGGTTCTTACACAGAAGATTGCCAGGCTTCTCAGCATGGTCATTTTTTTAAGCAGAAATTTGTATTTTGAATTATCTGCTCTTTGGGGTTTTTTTTTCCCTTTACTTTAGCTTTTCATAATATTATTAACAGATTACCCCAAATGCTTGCTGCTCAAAAACTTTTCATAGTTTTTACTTGGGAAATCAGCTTCTCTGCGGGGCATTTTTTCTGTATTCTTTGTATTCTGTCTGCTGTATTCTTATGCTATTCATACTAGACATCTGGCTGTCTTCTCCACCCAATTCCTGATGGGTGTATGCTGCCAGGGAGAATTTCTAGTTGTTTCTGGTGACTCTACTTCAAGCTAAATGAGGTATAAAAACTCACATATAAGGAAAATAATTTACAACCTCACTGTACCAGTCAGTATATGTCAAATTCTAGTTTCCTCTGGTCAGCTTATTTGGGTGGTGTATTTTCCATACACAGAAACAAATAGATCTGGAAGCAGCCATTTCTGTGCAACACGGAGGCATAATCAGTAGGATCCAGACAGGGTAGCTCTGGAGGCATGGTACTTCATATGCTAATCAAGGTTTCCTCTAGAAAGAATGTCAGACTTGCATGACACCCACAAAGACCTTTTCACAGAGCAAAATACAGAAAATGCCTTTTCCCAGACTACAAAAAGTCCACCAAATTTTCATGGCTGTGATTTTTCAGAAAAAGAAGCCAATTTTCAGAAAAAGAAGCCAATTCAGAAAAAGAAGAATCACAGACAATTAATCTTGTCCGTGTTTCTTTTACTCAGAAACAATTCAGCTTGTAATTGACAGATTATTTTTTAAAAGCTATTCTGTACCATAGTGAACCAGTCACTCAAGAGGTTATCTTAATGCACCATTGTGGGAGGAGGGAAATCCTGAGTCTGCAAGAGAAACCAATGGCGGTCACCTTCCATTTCAGGCTGTGCAGAAACTAAAATATTTCCTGTTCTGTCTCAAATGAATATGTTTCAATGTTCAATTCCTAATCTTCCAGGAGGCTTTGTGGTATGCAACTAACAGCTGTTGTGAGTAGCATTGTTTTTATGCTTACTGTATTTGTTTCATGTCACACTTTTTTTTCTTTCCTCTCCTTTGCTGTTGGCTTCACTTCTGGCTCCATCAGAGAGAGCTGCAGGTCTTTGCTGCCGCTTAGTAGTCCCCTGTCATAAAGGAATGCCAAGGCTTACTGATCTGTCTGTCAAAACCAAAGATGTCTGGGAAATTCCACGAGAATCCCTACAGTTGATCAAGAGACTGGGAAATGGGCAGTTTGGGGAAGTATGGATGGGTATGGAGCAAAATAATTACTCTAAAATAGCTCGCTGTATGGGGATTACAAGATGGAAGGTGAAGATGTAGGACATTGTGACCCACATGAAAAAAAAAATCAGTAAAGCACAACTGTTAGGAGAAATGTCTTTGGAATCATTCTTTGACTTTGAAATTCTTTAATTTTCAACTTTCACTATAATTGATGGCAAAAGAAAACTGAAAATCCATGTTTCCTTGGAAGGTCTTGATTTTGACAAATTACCACTGTCTTAATAATAAATCAAGGCTCACATAGTAATCTCTTAGCTATACGAAGGAGCCTTTTTCTGCAAGCTAACAAAAAAAGTCCTTACCTTCAGCATCCAAAACACAGTGTTTGCAAATGAACTTTAATGCAGCACTGAGAGACATTCACCTTCCATCTTTCTCAATGCATGCATAATTTTGGATTATAAGTGTGTTTTTTTTATTAATTTCCTCTCCTATAGAGAAAGCTGATGGTTTGTGTTTTAACTTAACTGTGATTGCTACGAATAATACCCCACAAACTGTTGGATTGGCTAAAGATGCTTGGGAAGTTGCACGTGATTCATTATTTCTGGAACAGAAGCTTGGTCAGGGGTGTTTCGCTGAAGTGTGGCGTGGTAAGGCAGAGAATATATTTTGCTTTGGATGGATCTTTTAAGGCCCTCTTGGCAGAAATAAACATTTCAAGTATAGATCTTAAAGCTAAAAGATCAGAATAGCATGAAATGTTAGTTTATATTGCCTGAAACAGTCAAACCTAAATACAGTAATCCATGGGGAAGCTTCCTTTCATTTGCACACAGTCATATGAGAGGTTAGGGCATTAAAATTCATTAATTGCCTTGGGTTTATTTGGGTGACTACACAATTGCTAGGTATTAAAATAGGAATGATGCTAAACCTGTAAGGCAGAATGGCTAACCAGAAATTAATCTGGTAAGTAGGCATTTTTCTTTCCTTGTGTGTTGTAGCACGGATGGACTCAGACCCTGAAAATGTTTCCACCCGCTCTCTCAGCTTAAAAATAATGGCAAATATCAGCAAGCTGATATTGTCAAGCTGGCTTTCCCATGCATCCACTTCTTGAAGTCTGTTGGAAATTTGTGTCTGCAGCAGAACAGTAATTCGATACAGAGACCAGGGACAACAGAGGCAAAACTTGCCAGGCCCAGCTGAACCCCCACTTTGAAGTCCAGAAATATTGACCTTTTCCAAATCCACTGACATTGTTTTCTGCACACTTGCCAGTTTAACTTACCCATCATGGGCCTCGTTCCTTTAATGAGTATAAAACAACAGCAATTTACAATTTACATAAATCTTAGTATGGCCATGGCATTGAAACACAATATAGTGGCCATTTCATGAGATGTGGCTCAATTTCTGTGCCAAATTGTGTTCTTTATAGACTCTAAAATTACCAATTCAAATAAAGAATTGCTATATGTTGTTTCTTCACAAAAATTTGAGGGGGCAGTTTGACCACACCTTTTGTTGCAGTGACACAAAAATATGTACAGCTGAAACAACTAGTGGCTGCTCCAGAAAGGAGCACAGCAGCAAGTCTGTGAGATTTATTGAATTTATAGACTAGAAATATAGAAATTTATAGAATCTCACAGAATTACAGTTGACCTGTTGCAAAGAAAGCTGCCCACATTTCTATTGGCATTTCCACATTTCTATTGGCAGTTTCTCCTTGTTCTCCATGTTGAAAGCACACACAAGTTTCCAGTTGATGTTAATACTTAGTGGTCAGCTCTGTGTGACGTAGACCTTAAACTGATATAACAAGTTAAAGGAACAAATGTAAAAAAAAAGAAAAAATCAGCTGTGGGAAATAAAGTGCCAAGTACCAGTACCAAGTAGCTGTCAGAAATGCAAAAATTATGATTGCAATTATGAAATTCTGTTTCTTAATGTATATTAAAAAATATGTTAACAGCCCTGAAGCATTACCAAATTGGAGTAGATTAAGACAGTAAAAATTAATAAAAAACACATTAAGCAGTAACTAACTACATATGGGAGGAATTCAGAGGGAAGTCTATGCTGCTTTTCTATTAGAAAAATATACCAAAACAGAAAAAGAAAATTTAAGAATTTAAGCTGGAATCAGAGCTGAGAGGATAAGTTAACATTTTTGGTTTATTTTCTTTTTTTTAACTGGAGAAATTCATAAAAGTATTTAAAACAGACTTGCTGAAAACACTTCATGGTAATAGAACGAGTACTGAGATTTTTATTAAAACAGACAGTACAAATAGTACACAATTAATCCTCTTAACACATGAGGTGAGATCCTATTTTATGAATGCCAGTCTGGTGCCCATGAAACTCTGGTTTTATTCCTGGTTCATATAATTCTTGGTACCTCTGCAAAGTGGCCATGACTGATGGCACACTGCAGTCTGGAGCCTCAGTAACTCCAGACAAAACACACTCCCTGTCACCCATCAGAAAAGATTTTGGCCACCCTGCTTGAAATTAGAGGCAAAACCACATCCTTCCCAGCTTACACAGGACTGCCACTAGAGCAAAGACCTGCTTCAGCTCTGGTTTGAAGCACTGAGAGAAATTAAGTCTTCAGGAGTCCTTCTGAAGTGTTCTGGGGTTGCAGAGGTGGTAGCTCAAGGCATTACTCCACTGACAGTACAATGATAGCTGGCACTGAACTGGCAGAAGGAAACCAAGGCATAATAAAAACCAACTTGCACTGCACACTCTCGACTAATATGTGCCTCAAGCTCCCCCAGACATTTGGGGTTGCCCTTTAAAAGTGAGAAGCAGCACAGGAGCAGCAGCTCCTCCACTGCTCTTCTGCTATCCTCAGCCAAGCAAGGTAGACCTGGGACCTGAGCATTTGCACAAAAAAGGACCCATTTTATGGCTCATTTATACTCTGGCAGGTTGCAAAAGCTCATGATAAAGTTATTTTGGCCTAACCAGTTCCCATGCAGCAGCTGAGCCCTGGTATTGTTCATGTACTTTTAACAAAGACAAACTGGGTTATTTTACACGTTACCTTTTTTCATGACACAGCCTTTGTGTACTTTGTGGGCTTTCTGCTATCCTCATGCTTAAGTGCAGAGGAGTAGTTTTTAATGTGATTAATTCCTGAAGTCATTTAGTGTTGTTCTGCCTTATCACACAGCAGCTCCTTATCTACAGATCACATTCAGAGCCATGTCAGCCCTGACTCTGGAGCAGAGTTCTGGCTAGTCTGGGCAAAGGACAACCAGAAGGCAGTAGGAAAGTGGCATTTCTGCCCATTTTAATTTTCCTTCCTTTTTCTTCCCACAAAAAAAAAAAAAAAAAAAAAAAAAAAAAAAAAAAAAAAAAAAAAAAAAAATCCCCACTGTTTACATGAATAAAGGTCTTCTGAGTTTTCTTTCTTTTCAGTCCTCCTCCACCTTGCAAATACCCAAGTGAAGCCCCACCTCTTGCAGGATGCCCTGAGTCAGCCTTCCCCAGTTGTCTCCAGGTTCTTGTGCAGGCTTTTGGGTGCTCCAGAAGGCTTGGTAGCTGATGGCTGAAAAACGATGCAACTTGTCTATTTCAGTGCTGACCACAAGTAAAGAGCAAACTGAAGTGGGCAGAAACACCTCATTTTCTGTCAGCAGCTCCTGGGGATAAGGAGAGGAAGGAAAAATACACATTTCAGTTTGGAAACACACCTGTGTTTCCAAAATGAAATCAATTCAGGATTTGTTTCTCCGGAGGTTTTTTGTTTGATTTTTTTTTTTTTTAATCTGACTCAGAACAAAACCAAAATGTTAAAATGTGTTGCAAATGAGAAGTTCTGGTTTAACCAGTTTTGTTGTCCAAATCTGTGACTGGAGCTGTGTTGTTGTCTGTAGCAATTACTTGTTAGCAAGGGAATACACAACGATGGGTTTCAGCAGTCCCACATTTCGTACTCGGGGAAGGTTTCTGTGGAGATCACTGGAAACATTGTCTGAGTAGGACAACAGCAATTGTACCCCAGTGCCAATGGGAGTATTATTCTTCAGTGTAACAGAAAAAGACTAAATTATGAAGGTGTGGGAGGAATATAATGATAAGGCAACATGGGAAACAAAAAAAACCCTTTTTTGAAAGGTTTTTTTAAAAAACCTTATATTAAATTCCTTGCTATTTTTTCCTTGCTTGCATTAGGCATCAGGCAGAAAAAGGAGCAGAAGATATTTAATCTAACTAAGTGTCTGTGCTTGTAGGTACGTGGAATGGAAATACTAAAGTGGCTATCAAGACCCTGAAGCCTGGCACCATGTCTCCAGAATCCTTCTTAGAGGAAGCCCAAATCATGAAGAAGCTAAAACATGACAAATTGGTCCAACTTTATGCTGTGGTATCTGAAGAGCCTATCTATATTGTCACAGAGTACATGAGTAAAGGTGAAGCCAGAGCTGTTGTGCTTGATAATATTTTTTCTTTATTGGTTCTCCTTGGGGATATAGAGGGGGGTGCAGCAGGGTGCATGAGAGGGAGGAGAGAGGGAACAGGAAACTAGAGTCACCTCTGGCTTCAGAAGAATTATGAATTCCACTATGAACTGGGCCCAAAACCTGATGCACAAAGAAAATCTTTACTAGCTGGGGGAAAGTTGGTGCAGGCTAAGTGATTCCAACTGCATCAGCATCTAAACCTCCCTGACAAGCAATATGCATTTTGTAGGTTTGATGATACTACATGCTGCTTCCCAAGATCCCAGCTCTTCCTGGTATCAGAGAGTTCTTAGGACATCTGCTTGCAGTGTTGGCCTAGGATTTCTGTTTCCTCATTTAGTCAATCCTGAATCTTGTCACTGCACCTCGTTCTCAGATCACATTTCACTTTCAGTCCACCCCATTACCATCTTAATACCATCTTAATGATTTGCACATATTATTCTTTCCCTCCTCTTTTTCTTTCACTTTTCCCTTCTCCCTTGTCTCTTCCTTCAGCTACTTAGCTGGTAATGGTGTAGTAAAATGAGAAAAAGAAAACTTTTTGCTCCATCAGATCTCCAGCAGGGTGCTGAGAGCAGAGCAAAAAATCTGCTTGTTTTGGAAAAGCAAATGAACCAAATAGGAAACATAAGTTCTCACAGGGAAGTTTCATTGTACATTGGAGGATACACTCTGAAATTTTAAGTGCATTCTTTCAGTCTATTTGGAGTTGACTTTTATTTTCCTGGCAGGTGCTTGCCCACCTCCCTCCTCAGAGGCATCCAAGCCCTGACTAACTCACACTTTAATCATATGTCTCAGTGACAAGCATATGCTTTTTCCCTTTAAAAATAAAGACTTTTCAAAACCCTTCTGAAGTATGGGGTTTATTTTGGCTTACTTTACTGGTTTGTACTGTAACATTTTACATCTTTGGATCTGAGCTTGAGGCTGACAATTTATCAAGGGAGAAACGCTTAATCATCTGTCTTTTTCCTTTATTTTTTAAACCAATTCTCTGACCTTATTTAAAGGAGACTGCTACACTTCTCTGTTCAAATACAAGATTAGGACAGAAGCTATAACATCCTAGGCTCTTTTTTTAAGGCAACAGGGTACTTGTTTTCCCTTGCACAGGAAAGTTATGTTCTTATAACTTCTGCTAAAGTTACTTTCATTTCATCTCTTCTTTGTTTTCTAAAATTAATGGTTCTTGCTGTATTTAGTTCTGGGTTACCTAGAAAAGGAGCACTACTAATTTCTAAGGAAAAACAGCCTTTGCTAATGCTATCCCCCTTGGGCTCACCAGGCTCTGGGCTGACCTTTCTTTTGGAGCAGGTTGAGCTGGGATCTGACTTCTTCCATAACTTGTGTGGCTTGGAACTGAGCTGCTGCTTTGCAGTTAGCTGAGGCCTTTAGAGAGCAGCAGGTATGTAGTTTTAAAGAGCACTGGAAAAGTTAGGAAAGATCAACTTTCTCAGTAATGGTCAGGAAAATTTAAAACAATCCTTTCCCTGCAACTCTCATTGTACTAGTGGCACATTCTTCTGCAAGCCAACTTGAAGAGTGAAGCGAGTACAATAGGAGAATTTGGAGATATCACGGGGTTTTTTGAAACTGTCCCTTGAAACATTGCTGTCTTTAATATTGCACATATTGCTGCACCTCCATTCTGATGAGTTGTTTTCCTAACATCTCTCTGTTGTCAACTCTGCATTCACAGGGAGTTTGCTAGATTTCTTAAAGGATGGAGAAGGAAGAGCTTTGAAGTTACCGAATCTGGTGGACATGGCGGCCCAGGTCTGTCTCCAGAGTACTGAGCATTGAGGTGTAGGTGTTTTATAGCCCATGTGTGAACTGGGTTTGTTCTAAATGCATGGTTTGTCTCTCCTGCTGCTCGCAGGTGGCCGCGGGAATGGCGTACATCGAGCGGATGAATTACATCCACAGAGACCTGCGGTCTGCGAACATCCTGGTGGGCAACGGCCTAATATGCAAGATTGCCGACTTTGGATTGGCAAGACTGATCGAAGACAATGAATATACAGCCAGACAAGGTAAATGCAGCAGCAGGTGTAGCACTGAGTGTCATTCTTGTGGCAGGGAAAGAGTGGAATGTGGTTTTGAACAGCTCTCTCTCCTATGCTTCAGGGCTGCTTTCAGTAAATCCTCAAGCCATATTAACTCCTAGCCAGAAGTTCACTGCTGAATGCATGTCCTAAAGAGAATGTCTTATTTAATTGTCTTTTCTTTGAAAAACAAAATGAAACAAAGGTGAGTGAGAACACAGCTGGAAAGGACAGCAGAGACAGGATCTTCATGGTGCCATAGCAAAGAGGATATTTTACTTACTGGTTATGAGAGTCTGAATGTGGTAGTCTAGAAAAGTATATGTATGGTATTTCTTTTGTAGTGTGCCTTCTAGTATTTACTAACCACTATTACCACTGCTGTACTATTCTTACTTCCTTTATTTCAAACAGGTCAAAGAGTTGTGCCTCTGAGCACAATGGAGCTGCCTCTGTGAGCACTCTACTTTCTTTCTTTCTTTCTCTTTTTCTTTTTCTTTCTTTCTTTCTTTCTTTCTTTCTTTCTTTCTTTCTTTCTTTCTTTCTTTCTTTCTTTTCTTTTCTTTTCTTTTCTTTTCTTTTCTTTTTCTTTCTTTCATTGTTTTAATAGAAATGCCATCTTCCAGTGCCACACAGGGTGCTGGGCACAGACAATCATTGATACACTATAGAAATGTATCAAAGAGTTTGGTACTTTTTCTAAAAAGCATGTGTGTTTAAACTGAGCCATGTCACAGGCTCTTTTTAGTTATTCTTTACAAGTCATGCTTAGTTGTCAGATGTTGGTCCAAGTTGCAGAGCTACAGTTTTGTTTTCTTTCTGCTGGCATTACTTTGGTAGTGCTTGCTCAATAAGTGTTGGTAAACATGACTCCATCCTTTCAGTGCCAAAGCCAAGGAGTATTCCATTAAACCCTGTTGTACATCACCAAAAACTCTCTTTGTGGGTTTCCTCTTGTGAGTTTCTTTTCTTGAGCAAAGTCCCTGTTTCAGCATGGACCCTGTCATTAATTCTTAGGAAACAGCTAACCTCTTTCTGTAACCTTTTCTCTAAGTGCTGACAGAAGGAGCCAGAGAGTTTCCAGCATGCCTTGCCCTGGCCTGGGAGCAGCAGCAGCTCTCAAGCTGTCCTCACCCCCGTGACCTGCTGCCGGCAGTACCCAGTCACAGGGGTGTGGACCACAGGCTGCATCCACCCTAAAAGGTTCCTGCTTCACAGTCAGACCAAGAGGCCTGATTATTTTGGTGGGGTCCTTGAGGAACCCGTGACAGATGCTAATGCAGAGCCTTAACTACTATTGATTTCAGCCTGAGGGTGGGAATTGCTTCTTGTTAGAAAAAAATAGGCTTGTGTCATTCTCTCTAGAGCAATAAGAGTGTCTGGAGAGGCTCTGGCAGACAGAAAGCTGCCTGCTTGCTGTTCCCCTGTGTAAAACAAGAAGAGTTTTCCCTGAGCAAGGCAGGCAGATCCTGTCTGCAAAATGGCTTTGAAACAGTGTCCTATATTATCTCCATTTCTGCCTGGTTTGCTGCCATATCTTTTGTTCCCTTTGGAAACCACCCAATGTATAGTTTTACATGACTAATTATTTGTTTTCGTAGACAAGTATGTGACCTACTTCTGGCCAAATCTCTTCAGGCTCCTGATCCCTAGGAAATCCTATGATGACCTGTTTGCCTCCAGTTTAAATCTCTCAGAATAGTTTTGCCCTCTTCACATGTTAAAAAAGCTGTGAAAACCTACCTGACTGATACTGAGGAGAAGTTTAGATTTTTAAATAAAAATCACTGAATTTGGGATGGAGAAACTTCGAGAGAAGTATAACACCAGGCCTGGCAGGGAGAGGGAACATAGCTGTGGCTATCTGTGTCTCCTGTCCTTCTTTTCATGGCAGAAATCACTTGTGTTGAGGAAAAAGTATCTGGGAAGGGAGAATTAGTTTGGCTTTTAAAATGTATTGCTGATGATCTGGAGATCTGAGTCATGTTTGCCTGGCTTCATCTGCCTGTGCCAGTATGGAGAAGTCACCCATCCTTCCCATACTTGTGGGCAATGGGCAATAATTCCTTCCCCTGACCTCCGAGACAGGCTGAAGTCCTTCAGAGCTACAGAAATCCTTAAAAGAGAGACACAAAGAACTGTAACCACAGGCACCATGTAGAAAGGTTTTCCTACTTTCATTAGTATTTTTTGTCCCTTTCTTAAGGAGTAGGAAGGGGTGCTTTTTTTTGACCAAGTAGCAAACACTCAATTTACGTTTTACTGCAATTAACCTGGCTTCCAAACCAGGGTGAGCCTAAGACCTTTAATTTATTGAGGGAGAAAAGTGGTTTCTAATGCACCAATAGATTTTTTTTTTTTTTNTTTTTTTTTTTTCAACTGGAATTTAGTTCTGGCTTGTTTAGTTAAGCTTCAGTTTGAGCAATGCTTGTTAGAGACCACAGTATCAGGAGGAAATGGTTGCCTCTGCTTGTTTCCCATGACCTATTACTTCAGCCTCCAAGGGGATGCATCTGGGGACTGCTCTGTTTATCTAGCTGACTACTGCTTCAGTGGGAATTTTGACACAGGAGGAAAGCTTGGCCAGCAGAGGGGAGGGGAACAGGGAGCGCTCCAGACTGGCAGCTCCTGTGGGAGAAAGGAAATGTTTTTCCTTGCAAAATCTGAAGATTAAAGTCTCTGGTCACTCTCCTCAGCAGTCATCCTTCTTTGGGCTTAAGTGTGTTAGTACAGAGCTCATTGTTGGCATGGGGAGAGGTGGTTTTCTCCAGCTTCGCTTGATCTCCTACTCCCTTCCCCCACTGTCACTTTTGTCTCTGATTAAATATTTTGAAAGGAAACAGATGGGGATGCTTTGAGCAGGCTAGAGTGCAGGATTCCTGAACCTGTGTGGGTATTACTTAGCCTAGTGGTAATGTTTTACTGACCGGTTTATTTTCTTTTGGGTTTGAACAAAGGAGGCCTGACTGCCCCTGATTTATGAGAGGTAAATAAAAAGCAGTTTGTTGTCTGCACTGCCATTTCTCAGCAATTGTCAGGAAGGAAAGAGATGGTCATGCCACTAATGATTTAAAGTGTGTGACTAGCAGCCATACACTGCCATTAAATAATACCAAAAAAATAAAGTTCTTGGCTTGTAATGAGCATTTGGCTCCTCTTGCTTTTACAGGAAGTGAGTAATGAAAGGGGAAAAACATGCCTGTTTAGAGTGACACCCATTTCAAAGGCTACACTGGGGGACTGTATTGCAGCCTGTCCCATCGCTTCTTTTGGCTGTTGCTGTTGCAACATCTTCCCTGCACACAGAGTGTCAGGCATGGAGTGTTGCTTCCTTCCATTGGTGATGATGCTTGTGTCAGCCCTGTAAGGCAAGACTTAAAACTCCTGGTATCCTACAGGACAAAGAGAAGTTTCCCATCACCCCCAGCAAAGGATTTCCCACGCAGTTCTGCTATCCTTACACTGATACGGTTCACAGTTATGTGGAGTTTTGGCCAAGCATGTGGCATTTTTGTGGAGAGTGCCAGTGCTCCACAGAGTCACTGGGTTAGAGTTGTTACTATTCTAAGCAGCAGCAGCTGATACAAATTTTAAATTTTCTTAATAAAAAAAAAAGTACAGAGTTATTTTCCAGGCCATGTTTCTTCTGCACACACTTAGCAGCACTTGCAGTAGTGCCACTCTAAGCACACATGAAACAATAAGGATCTTTCTGATGCCTTCCAGACGAGTCTGAGCTATTTTGGGAGCTCTAGTACGTGTTTGTAAACTCACCGATCATTTTTGCCTCCTTACCACTTAGAAGTAACTCCTTCCTGCCCTGCTTAAAATCAACTGATGCTTCTTAGTTTGATTTCCTAGAAATAGGCAGGGATTTCCCCCCCTTGCAGGCTCTCTCTAGTCCCTTTGTAGAGACTTGTTCACCATCTAATCAGACCTGGTTTGTTTGTGACTGACTGTACTGCGGACTGTGGCATCCAGGGCTTTGTTCTCGCCCTTTACCTGCGGTTCCCTGGGCCAGCCCAGGAGCGGACAGGAGAAAGGATTCCCGGTTCGCAGCCAGCGGGGTCCCGGCGGATCCCCGGTCCGCTCCCGCAGAGGTGCAGCTGCCCTGCGGGCAGGAGCGCGGCCAGGTCAAGGGGAAGGGAAGGGAAGGGAAGGGAAGGGAAGGGAAGGGAAGGGGGGCTGCAGGCAGGGAGCCAGAGGGGTGTTCAGAGCCGCAGTCCCGCCCCTCGCCCCCCGCTTCCTGGGGAGGGGTCCGCCTGCGGAGCCTGCTCCTCGTCGCTGATGTTTGCCAGGCTTGTAATTTCATGTTCGTTCTCACAGCACAAAAAATGTGATTGCACGGTCCCTCCCACACGGCACTCATCATCGCCTGCCGGGGCTGACTCGTTTCCTGTTTCATGCTCGCTTCAGCACTTCGTTTTTACCTTTTACAGCTTTCCCTTTCCAGCCCCAGAAGCAATTCAGTGCCACACTACATTCCCTGATTGCTAACCCAAGCGGTCCCGAGTTTTTGGGTCTTAGAGCTTGGAGTCCTCCATTGGGTTTGGTTTTAAGGTACAGGAGGTAGCAGCTTTGTAATATTTCCAGAAATAGGATCATTATCAAGCTGGCAGTGGCTCTGGGGCATGAATTTCAGAGGTTTCTACTTCATCAAGATTTAGATCTGAAAAGAAACCAAAGCTCTGAGGGATTTTCGCTTGCCTCAGAAGAAACCATGCTGAGAGTTGTATCTCAAGGTCACTCAATCATCCCAGCCCCCTCTGCTCCTTCTCATCACATGACCTGCTTATAGCCAGCAAAGAATTAAAACAGGACCATGGATTGATTTTTCCCAGGGAAATCCTCCTGGGAGATAACCTGTGTGAATGCCTGGGCAGAGTCAGGCAGAGGTCCCAAGAATAGGTCTGAGCCTCACAAAAATCCTCACAGGCTCGGGGCTGGCTGTTCTAATCATAAATTGTATCAGCAGCTTTGGTTTTATGTGGTTACAAGCAGTGCAGAAACCCAAAAAAGGCTTTCCCTGGGCTGTAACTTAAA
>VZRH01008103.1:689301-769593 GCA_013397555.1 Urocynchramus pylzowi
AAAAAAAAAGAGAACATGAAGTTCTGCAAATTTTGAGTCTTGTAAACTAAGATTGGTCACACAAAAGTGTTAAGTGAAGGAGATTGAGACCAAAGCCAAGCACCCAGATTTTAGTTCCTGCCTACATATCTGCCAGTGAAAATACATAAGACAGACTTTAAAAAGTGAACAGGCATCCAAAACCCTCTAGCACCTTTGCAAATCTAGTCAGCAATGTGCTGATGCTGAATTAGACTTAAGTTCCTGACTTCAGGCATTAGGTATCTGAAACTTTCTCTTGCATCTTTTTCATCCTTTAGCAGGACATTTTCAAGTCATTTAGCAGGACTTGAGCAACTGCAATACTCCCTCGGAAAAAAAATTTATTTGTACTAGAGTACTAGTCTCTCTTAGGATCATTTACATGTAGAGCAGAAAAAATTTAAGCACATCAAAGTTTTACTAAGTAAGGAGATGAGAATTACCATGTTTACTTTTTACTCTAAGTCATTCAGATTGGGGTGTGTGGCAGAAGATACGGGACATTGAGCCCTGGATGTGATGGAGGAGCAGTGCCGTCAGGGAACTCTAAACAGTTCTTTAAGTTCACTCCCTGAGAGTGATTTGTCCACGTTGTTACACTTTCACACTCCTCCTGAAAGCAAAGGGAGCTTTTATGAAAGGGTGATGTGAAGTCGAAGTCAGTCTGTTTCCAAATTCAAGAGCATTTGTCACTAGGGATCAGCAATAAGCAATGCAACTCTTCTGCCTGTATGTTAATACAAGGCACCAGGGAAATGTCTGCATGTTTTTTGTACATACTATGAGTTAATTATTACCACAAGACTTTTCTTTAAAGTCATACTGAAAATATTTTTCCTAAGAAAACAGTCAGTGATTGGAAAAGCAAATAAATCAGTGTTTAAAGGTTTGTTATCTCACTATCCTTACTGCAACTGGCTCCTGCAAGCTCTGATGATGGATGAGCACATTAGAACTGCACGTATTTAAGGCACTACAGGCTTTTCAGTGCCAGGAGCTTAAAGTACACTGTCAAGTTATAAATCACAGGCCAAAGTTGTGCCTTGACATCAAGCACTCCAAGCAACTCGAATGGCAGTATTATTTTAAAGTCTTTGTGTGTTTCTAATGAAATATTGGATTTGCTTTTAATTTTTGTTTTCACCATGTTTGTTTGTTTGCATTTTGCTCAGCTTGAACAGGCAAACTGGAGGTACATATCCAGTATATCTCAGTTCTGCTTATACATAGTAACTGTGTTTGATTTGCAAATATTTAAAACACTTTGGGAGAAGTTATTTCTATTATATTTGGCTTACTTGTTTTTAAAACAGGGGTGGGTTTTTTTCATTTTATAAAACTTCAAATTTGAGTTAAAATATCTTGTTCTTCTCTTGTGATGTGGGACAAACTGACCCTTTCCCTGCTTAGTCTTTTCTGATGCCCTCACATTGTGCTCACCTGTCCTCTCCACCTGCACTCTGTGGAGCTGTTGGTTAACACTTGTCTGCAGCTCCTTCCACCTGCACGTCTTGCAGACCACGAGAGTCACCTGTGACCTGGTGCTTTGGTTCTGTCTCTGTTGTGGTTAAGACTCATGTATTCTCTCTTTAGGTGCAAAATTTCCCATTAAATGGACTGCCCCAGAAGCAGCACTGTATGGAAGGTTCACAATAAAGTCAGATGTGTGGTCTTTTGGGATCCTACTGACAGAGCTGGTAACAAAAGGGAGAGTGCCATACCCAGGTAAGAAAAATATCCTGCTTCACCTGGAAAAAGAAATTGGAATGAGCCACATGTTGAAGCTGCAATATTTATTTATATTCTCTGAGCTCAAAGGAGAATGGCTATAATGTATAAGCTTTGTGTATGCTTGAAAACAGTTCTGACTCAAAGCTGCTTTGGGAAGGTCATGATAAAAATGACAATGGGACAATTCAACATCTTCATTTCTACTGTTTTAATTGTGCTCAATTCAATCAATATAATATCTAGACAACTAATGAAAGCAGTCTAAAATTATTATATTCTGGAGCAAATAGCTCTCCACAGTATTGCATTTATTTTAAGATACCTATAGTTAAACTCCCACAGAGGCCTCTGTTTATTCTGTCAGTCTGGTTCACTGCAAGGTTTGATGACTGTCTGAATGTCTGGTACCATCAAATCTCTTTTTTGTAAACTCTTAAATTTTAATCCTTGCTTTTGAGATGGATGGAAAGGGAAGAAAATAGTTCTGTAATGTGCAGACCAGAGCTTATGGCAGGGTCACAGCAGGGCCAGATTCTCTGCATGGGGGAACTGGAGGCCCCATGGCTCTTTGTTGAAACCCTGCCAAGTGTCCAGTGGATTAAGATTTGTAGGAGGGGGTGATTGGATCTGCCTATGCAGAAAGAGCTTTTTATTCTTGTTGCCCCCCCCAAAGATTGTAGGCATTCAGGTGAAGAGGAAAGGGGTGTGGTGAAAGCCATGCATAACATGGAAAAGAATTTAATCCCTTCTTTTTCACACCAGAACAGATATTAAAAGGGGATGACCTGCATTTCAAGATACCTCTAGCTGCATTTTTAGTCTTTTTATTTAAAAAAAATATATATCAATACTCAACAGTCTGGCTGTGTGCACTGCAGCTGATTTAATGGAGAATGCCCTACAGCAGTTTCAGTTTTCCAATATGTGCTGTGATCAAGCAGTCAGATACATATATCAAATTGAGCAGGAGAAGCATCAAGGTGGAGTTCAGTTTACCCTGTGGTGTCTCTCACCACTTCAGAAGACTGAACTCAGCAAAACTAATCTTCCAGACTTTGACCAGGAATTTCAAGTTTGCTAGCACCTAGCAGCCAGTAGCTGATATTTGAGAGGAGAATATGAGGACTGGAAGGCTTCTCATGATCAGCAGTGAACTTTGGCATCATTAACAGGGAGCAGCTTAGCAAAGGTGTGGCTGTGACAACTAAATGAGGTAGCAGAAAATGTAATGGCATGTTTCTGTGGAATGGATGAGTCCCTCTGCCCAGCACTTCCCCATGTGGGGTGTTGCCTCCAGTCAGAGCAGCTGTGTCACCAGTCAGCACAAAAAATCTTCCTGCCATAAGGATTCCTGGTAGTGGTGTGAGAAAGCTATGATTTCTGCAGGTTTATTGAGGGTTTAAGCAGACATTGCCTGCTGTGCAAAGGTCAAAGAGAGGAAAAAGATGGATAAGCTTTACTTGGTGCCGTGCTGCTCCCAGAGGGTGGGCAATGTTCCTGACTGGGCTGCAGGAATTCTCTAGTCACTGCCAGCAGAGTGGGCTGTGACCAGCCAAGGCAGACTTAAGGTGAAAATACCATTCCATGCAAAAACAATTAAAGCACCATGTTTACCATATAAGCACTATGTTTACTCACAAGTCTGTAGCTGAACACATGTTTGGCCACAGCCGCAGAGAATGTCTGCACTTCATAAATGTTTCTTTCCCTCACCAAAGGAGAAAGAGTCCACAGGATGTGCATTTAAGTGCTTGCAATATATAACTTCTTGTAGGAGCCATGACAGTAATCTCAGGCATGGGCTGTGTCTGAAATTCTGGACAGCTTTATTACGTGGCAGCTTGAGCACATCAAAGACAACCAGTGGGATCTCTCCTCTTTCAGCACCATCCTACCCCTTCATCCCTCACTACATAAAGCCCTCACATGCCGAAAGTCCTTCCGGCTCACTCTCCTCCACCTGCACTAGGAAGACACCAAGTAGCTGGAAGCAATTTTTTGTGTGTTACATATCACTAAGTCAGCAATTTTTGGGACAGTCATGTACTGCCTTGGTTACACCCTGCCCAGGCTCTAGGCCAGGGCCGTTCCTTCCCACCAGGACTCCCCTATTGCTCATCTGGGAGGTCTTAACAATTCTCATGGTCACCATCACTCCCCTCTGCCAGTTTTACATAAGGGCAGCCTGGATCTTACCTTTGAATGTCCAAAGTCTTTACAGATTTCAGTCCAGTCTCATTTCCCAGACCCTAAATGGGAAAGCTTTTATAGGCTGAGGCAGCAGTGGAGGGGAATTGGGGCCTTCTCAGAAGGATCTGTCTTTGCAAGTGGATTGAAAAGAGAGCTTGGACTTCCCAAGGTGACACAGGCCTCCTGAGCTCCTTAAAAAAGACTCTCTTTTCCCTTGACATGGAAAGGACCATCTCTCTCCTGCTTCACTCTGGGAAGAGGAAGGACCTTGGGAAGGACAAAGTTTTGTGAATACCTATCCCTGTCTGAGATAGAGAGTAGGGTCCAGATGCACCCACAGGGCTTTTCTTGCCATTATGGCATGGCTTGCACAAGGAGGAAAAATGGGATTTCTGTCATCCTGAGAGGCAAGACTCAGCCCTCTTTACCCAAGTAGACAACTCATAGGTGAGAGAATGCGGTCTGTTGGCACTGCCAGAACTTTGGTACCCAAGATGTGACACTGAAAAGTGTCAGCCTTGAAACAAAGAGGGTCATGAAGCTGTCTGTCTGCTGTAATATCCAGTTTCTGAAATAGTTGTGGGCATGTTGTCCTGATGTTCCTGCTTACAGCTTGTAGCAGGCTGGGAGAAGTGGAGAGAGGCCCTCAGACAAAGGGATTGCTCTCTTGCTTGACAAGCTCTTAGTGCCTGGAGAGATGATTTACAGCACACATCCCAGTCCTGGGGTGGTACCCATGCCTGCAGGACACCATACCTCGTGCCTTCCCATGTCTGGAACCAGGCATTGTTTTAAGCTTGTGTAGAAGGAGGAAGAATACAATGAGTATGACTGAGGGGGAGGGCAGGCAGTTTACAACAGGGAAACAGACAGGGTGGCACAGAACTTGGCATTCTTTGTCCTACAGATTTCAACCAGTTCCTGTCCTGGTGCCCCATTTTGGAAGAGAGGCTGGTGCAGTGGTGAGATCAGTAAAGATCAGTGAGAGCAGTAAAGATTTTGCTTGTGGAGATAAAGATCAGTCTAGAGTTCATAATAAAGCCTTTCCCCAAACTCTATAGCTCCCAAAAGCAAGACCAACGTTTTGGAAGGTGTCCTCATGTTCATACTTCACCCAAGCCTGTTTTTCTGTCAGTGATCACAGTGGGCCACAATGATAACTAATTTATGCTTTTTTTTATCCTTTTCACAAGGCAACAGATTCAAATAAGCAACTTTCACAGTCTTTCACACAGAGTTTCTATTTACAGTGGAGAAATGAAAAATAGATTAGACCAGAGGAGGAGCCAAGCTTAAGAAATAGTCTGCTTAGTGGACCTTTTTCAGTGTCAGTTTCTTTTCTCTTTGACAAATGCCCTTCCCTACCAGTAGTTGGAGGATTTGAGGCATTTTAACATGCTATCTTTGGGACAGGCAAAAATCTCAGCCACACCAAACAAGCACCTCTGACCTTCCCCTTGTGCTTTCTGCTGCATTTGTCACATCAAGAGCATTTTCATTTTAACTGTAGTGTGACAGCTATGGTGCTATCACATTGCTGCCTCTGGTCATGCAGGTCTTTGAGTCTGGGCTCCAAGCAGCCCTGCAGCCTTTGGGCAGCTGTATTCAGCCTCCTCATCCCTGAGGGAAGCTGGGCCACAAGTGCCAGAGAGCATGTGGTACCCAAGCCTGGGGCCAAGTACATAACAGTGTACATAACATCATCATGGATGGTAAATAAGAGGTTAAGAAAGATGTGTACTCACCACATAGGATAGATAAGGTCAGGTGGGTTCATTTGTAAGCAAGGAAGTGCTGCTCACAAATGCTGTAGCTCAAGGTTGCATCTATTCAACTGTTATACCAAGCAAATAACTTATTTTAAAAAACAAAACCAAAGCTAAAAACAGGTATTGATAGTCTAGCTTTGAGGATGAGGAGATTTGGGGGTTTTCAGGCTTTAATTTCTAAGTGAAGTGGCATGACTCCCAGAGTTTTAAAACTTGTTCCTCCTTTTCCCCAGAAACAATTTGGCTTGCATTGCACGCAGTAAGAGCAGCATTCAGAGCTTGTCTTCCCTTAGGAGCAGCTTTGCTGTTCCCTTCTGTGCACTGTATTACTTTGATCACTGGTCTGAAAGCATGCAGTGGGTCTGGAAGGAGCATCATTCCCAGTCTGTCTACTGGGTTTGCATGGCCAAGCTATCATAGTGGGAGGATGGGGGGGTGCCTGAGAAGAGGCTGTGACCTTGTGGGAGGCCCCTGGAGAGAGGAGCCCCTGCTGGAGCAGTCTGCCCTTGAAGGACTGTGGAAGAGTGACCCACGCTGCAGCAGTTTGGGGAGGACTGTTGCCTGTGGGGTGGGCCATGCTGGAGAAGTTCATGGAAAATGTCTCCCATGTAGGGACCCCATGCTGGAGCAGGGGAAGGACTCCTCTCTCTCCCTGAGCTGCAGGAGAAACAACCAGTGATGAGCTGACCCTAACACCCATTCCCTGTCTCCCTGCACCACTGAGGGAGGAGCTAGAGCTGAGAAGGAGGGAGGGGTGTGGATAAGGAGTTTTTAAGGTCTTATTTTACTTCTCATTATCAGGCTCTGACTTTGTTAGCAATGAATTCAGTTGATATCTCTAGTTCTAGCCTGTTTTGCCCGTGACACTATTTGGCAAGTGATCTATCCTGGTCCTTATCTCAACTCATGAACCCTTGGTTATATTTTCTCTTCCCTGTCCAGCTGTGGAGTGAGAGAGAGGCTTTGGTGGGTGCTTGGCATCCAGCCAGGGTCAACCCACTACAGTCTAAGAGAAGAAAGCAATAATAAAGTAGCCTAAAACAATTGCTCTCCTCACTGGACTTCACATGTCCCAAAGTAATCTGTATAGCTCATTAGTTTGCATGCAGGGACACTCCCTAGTTACAATAATGTTTCCTGTCTTCTGGAAGAGCAGCATTGCCCAGACCCATGCTATTTGCACATCTGCTGTGCTTCATCTAATCAAGCTCCTCAGTGCATAACAAAGTCCTTTCCAGTGCTTTCTTTAGCCACAATTGGAGACTCCACATCCTTTTTTGTGTCACAGTAACTCTTAAAGTAATTGTAACTTAAAGTTCCTATAACTTTTCTAGGAAAAGCCAAGCAGCGTTGCATTTCTGTTCCCAGTCTGTATGGGCAGTAGATTTTTATTGTACTGAGCACTAGAGTTGCCATATCCTGTGGCATTCTGAGATTATTGAAGGTTTCACTAATAAAGCTGGATGATGGGAGGTTATTTGATTTTTGGTCTTCTCAGGGAATAAAAAGCTAATGGAAAAGCCATCTTTTGGGAACTGGATGTTTTCTTCTTGGCCAAATCCTAATTCTTGAAACATCATGAGCACAAGCTAATTTTTCATAGAATTCTACAATGGTAGAATAGTCTGGGTGGGAAGGGACCTCTTAGAGGTCATCTAGACCAATCCTACCATAGGCAGGGACATCTCAGGTTTCTCAGGAGCTCTGTCCAGCCTGAAGCTGAACGTTCCCAGGGATGGGGTATCCAGGACCACTCTGGGCAACCTGCTCCAGTGTTTTACCACCCTCGTTGTAAAAAGCCTTTCTTTCTTATACCTAATCCAAATTTAGTCTCCTTCAGTTAAAACCATTACCCCTTGTCCTATCCCAACAGGCTCTGCTAACAGGCCCCCTTCAAGTACTGAAAGGCCACAGTAAGGTTTCCCCAGAGCCTTCTCTTCTCCAGGCTGAACAATCCCAGTTTTCTCAGCCATTTCTCATTTCAGGACCCTTCTCTAGACTAGCTCCAACAGGTCCATGTCCTTCCTGTGCTGGGACCCCAGAGCTGGATGCAGAGTTCCAGGTGGAGTCTCACCAGAGCAGAGCAGAGGGGCAGAATTCCCTCCCTTCCCCATCCAATCTGCTTTGGATGCAGCCCAGGACACATCTGGCTTTCTGGGCTGCAGGTGCCCATTGCCAGCTCATGCCCAGCCCCTCATCCACCAGCAGCCCCAAGTCCTTCTTGGCAGGGCTGCTCTGGCTCTGTTCGTCCCCCAGCCTGGATTGATACCAGGTGTTGCCCCAACCCAGGTGGAAGAGCTGCACCCAACAAAAGAATATTGCTGAGTATTTTATTTCACAGATTTAAGGATTTCAGGATAAACTTTTAAGGGGTCTGGAAGCATACTGCAAGCAGAATGTCATTTATTATTTATTAAGAGTTGAAACTCTTGGGTATTCATTAGGAAAGGGGAGTTGTACAGACTGCTCAGATATTCTCTCTATGGTGGTAGCAGTGAAGATATGACAGACTCCAGCTATCAAAAGAAAAACACTAAAACTTGCAGGATAAGATAAGTAAGTCTATAGAATAGGTTTGTAAACATAAATAGGCTGATTAAGAGGTAAAATGTATACCTGAAGCACTGCTATTTTTATAATTCTGACTAGTAATCCAATTGATTTAAACATAAAAGTCTTTGAAACTCTGTTTTTAAATTAGCAGTTTATGTCAAAACTAACAGAATTTCTTTGGCAAATCCTAGTTACTTCAGCCCTTGCTGAATGTATGAATTCCAGTGAGGAGGATGAGGATTACTTGCTTTAGTTTCATAACTGGGGTTTACTGTGAGGGAAGGGAAAGGGGAAAGGAGAAAAGAAAAGAAAGGCATTTTCCTGGATTAAACTGTGATGAAAAAACCTGGCTTGACTCACTTTCCAGGGACAAAAAAAATTACTATGATTTCAGACAGCAATGTCTCTTTCATGTTCTTTTTTCTACCTTTTTGTTAGACAAAGGAAAGTGAAGAGCTGTTTATGTTTTTCCTCCCCCTTCTGTCTCCTCAGGGTTTTTCTTCCAGCACACAGTTCCTTATCAGGTTTCAGAGTGTGCTTTGCAGCACTGAGTAAAGCACTGGATAAAAATTCCAAACATTTGATATCTTAGAACAACAAATCAGTTGGGAAGGAGCTTTTCTGCTGCTGTTGCTTCCATCCATGTTATGCTTAAGGATGTACTGCCAAAATAAAAGCAAAGAATGCAGTTTGTCAGTGGTTATTTATATACAAACAGATGAGTTACCAGTAACAGTTATTTTCACAGCCTTTAATATGTAAGGGAAGCAAAGCACAGCAGAAGTTCTCACCCCAAAACACGAGGTAATTCAGCTGATTCAAAGACAAGGATATGAAAAAAAGGTGCAGATTTTTGTTCAAAACACAAATTTATAAAACTAATATTGAGAACACAACATGAACAAAATGTGCATGTTTTTTTCTTGTAGTATCTTGAAAACAACAGGGCCAGAAAGTTTGGGTTGATGCTGCCTTGGGTTTGTAGTGCCTAACAGACTAGTAGTGTTTTGTAGTCTAATGAAAAAGCAAAATATCTTTGGAAATATTCTTGCTGGACAGTGAGGAACACCCTAATGTTTGTTCAGTGTGTTCTGATTTGTTGTGAGACTGTGACCTAACAACATCAGTTTGGAGTCAATAATATAGGAGAACCTTAACTCTATGCAGAATCTGATGTCTGCAGAAGCTTGTTATTTATTAGTCTGTTTTCATCATTTTCAACACCTAACTATGGTCCACTTTGGGAGCCATTCAAAGTGTTTGCTCCTAGTTTATAAATATCTAACACCAAAAATATGGTGGGTGGATGCAGCTGATAAATGAAACAAAAGAAACCAGTGCTAAAGTGTTGGTCTACAGGTTAGGGAATACTGTAAATCAGTAATCTAACCTTTTGTTTTGCAATTATCCCTGTGAAAGTGAGCATTAAGGAGAAGCCTGTAAGAGTATGAGACAGTTTTCTGGAGAGGTTCCTCAATGCACAACAGGCAGCAAAAGAAAAGTGCTCTACTTTTCCTTTCTCCTTTCCCTTGCCTTGCAGTAAAACCCATATATGAAACCAAACCCAAGTACTCCTCGTGTTTGAAAATGGGAGGTGCTGCAGTAAGCTAAGCAGAACCATGCTGTGACCACAACATGGATAACTGAGAGCCTAATATAAATACAAGGAATAAGTGGGGAGACCATGCCAGGGGTGGTTACAGTGACAGGAGAGGAATATGATCCTTGCCCAGACACTGCAAATGGATATCAGTAGGAGGAAATTACCCGGACAAGATAAGAGGAAAAGGGGTTTTGTAATCCTAACATGAGATGAGATTCTAGATGTGGATGGTCAGGAAAGGCTGAATGATACAGATGGTTTTTTTCTAAGCATCCTTAATAATTAAACACAGCCAGGACATGAGGATACAGACTAAAGACCAAATCCAAGGTTACAGCCAAGTGACTGGCCTAAATGCTATGTGGTGTAAGGATTTTATTCCCTGTCATGGCTTAACCCCAGCCAGTAACTTAAATGCCACACAGACACTTGCTCACTCCCACTGCCCACCCCCAGGCCCCTCAAAGGTGGGATGGGGAGGAGAATCAGAAAAATGGTAAAACCTTTTCATTTTATCTTGACAGAGTAATATCCTCCTGCTGATATCCAAGAGGTTGAGATAATAACAGTTTAATAACTGAAATAAAGTAAAATATAATAACAGTAATTTTATTGGAAATGAAAAAGAGAGGCATATAAGCCAAGAAAAACAAATTAAGCACAATACAGTTTCTCCCAGCTTCTTATGCACCTCCTCACTGGCAGAGCATGAGAAACTGAAAAGTCCTTGACGTAGGATAAACTCTACTTATCAGCAACTAAAACATCAGTGTGTTACCAACATTATTCTCATACTAAATCCAAAACACAACATTGCACCAGCTACTAGGAAGAAAGTAAACTCTATCCTAACCAAAACCAGACATTTCTACAAGTCAAACTGTAGAGTGGATAAATGAATCTCTATTGAAGAAGGTGATTGAATTATTCCTCATAAATAAGTTTACAAAAAATACAAGGTTTTGGGTTCTGGAGGTGGGACAAGACTCCTCAAAAGAACATCCTGCAAGAAGAAAGTGGAGGTTTCCCAGGGAAGGATAGTGTCATGGAAGCCAGGAAGAGGATAAGCTAACAGAAAGTGCAACATCGAGGTACTGGTTTCTAGATTCAGTCATGGAGAAACTGAAGTGTCCCTGCTGGTTCTCCTGCAGAGCTGCTTGGCAGGACCTGCTAAGTCAGGAGAACGAATTCTACAAATATTTTTCAGCAGAGAACTGGGGCAGGGCAAACACAAAGCTTGCAGTCAGCGTGCAGGCTTCCTCTGAAACACCTCTACATGCCTGTGGTGCCAGTCTTACCTCTGGTACTGTTAAAAAGAGAGTACTGGGAGAGAGGGGTAAACTAAAGCTGAGGGTGACTTGCAGTTAATGTTCGGTGAAAAGCACTTCAGCAGAGGAATCAAGGGGTTACATAGAAAAGAAAAAGTAGCAAAGAGCCTGCCCTTACTCTCAGAGTCAAGCAAGATGAGTCACCATCCCTGGAGATATTTAAAAGTCTGTAGGGACATGGTTCAGTGGTGGACTTGGCAGTGTTAGGTTAACAACTGGACTCAGTGATCTTAAGGGTCTTTTCCAACCTAAATGTTTCTATGATTCTGTGAAGGTAATCAACTTTTTACTTTTTTCTTTGGAGAGGGAGAGAGAGAGAGCTGTGGTTCTTTAGTGGAGATGTTTTGCTTGGCATTTGACTTGTCTTATGAGCAGCTTTGTTCTGTTTTGGTTTGGGAACAGTCAAATATGATAGAAACTGTACTAACCAGCACAGATGGAGGAGTGCAGGTCAGCAGCAATAAGCTTCTGGGCTGACACTGAAGGCAATGCTGCTGGACAACCCAGGTAGATAGGACTAGCAGAGTTTGTCTTGAAGTCCCTGCAGCATGACCTCACAGAATGTTTTCACAAAGGCCCATGCTCAGTGTGAGGGTTTCAGAAATTCATCTTAATTTTTAGAATTTTGAATTTTCCATTTTTTGCAATGTATTTGTTTTCCTTAAGCACATCACATATTACATTTCACGGTTCCTGCTGTCAGAGAGGGAAAGAAAGCACCAAATCCTGCCCATTGTGAGTAAGCCAAGAGGGTAACCATGGGAGCAGTGTTCTGCTCATCTCTGGATCCTAAAAACCCTCTACTGAGAAAGAAAATAATCCAGGTTAACTTGCAGGAGATGAGGAGCTGAAACAGGACATCAGTGCGGTTGTGTTTCACTTGTCATAACCAAAAGAAATTAGCATGACTGAGCAAGCCACACGTGTTGTACGTATAGCTGTACTTGGTTAATTTTCCTGTAATTTACTGTGGATTTGTGTGCCCTTCACAGGCATGAATAACCGGGAAGTCTTGGAGCAAGTAGAACGAGGTTATCGGATGCCGTGTCCTCAGGACTGTCCCATCTCCTTGCATGAGCTTATGATTCACTGCTGGAAAAAAGACCCAGAGGAGCGTCCAACTTTTGAATATTTACAGGGTTTTCTTGAAGACTACTTCACTGCAACAGAACCCCAGTACCAGCCTGGCGACAACCTGTAAATCCCTGGTTTCCAGACTCTGTCATGAATTACCAGGTATTTCTCAGCCCTGTCCCACCTGCTCTCCACCTTCCAACTCTGTGATCGGCTTCTCCAGAGTGCAACATCTTCCAGCACTGCAGTGCACAGGAGGGGCTGCAGCTGGGAACTTCCACAGCCCTTGCCTATGACCACTTGTCCTAATAATCTGAATGTCCTGGATGAAAAGGAGAAAAACACTTGTTTTTTCTTAATCAAAGACTCCAAAACTGCATTGTATTGATGTTATGTAAACTGCAAAACCTCTGTTCATTGTAAATAGTAACTCAGTGCCAATAACTGATCCTAGTGCTTTCCTTTTTTTAAAATGCAAAACCTATGTGATTTTAACTAGTCTTCTCCTGATTCAACTAAAAGTATTATTTTCCAGAAGTGGCCTCTTTGTCTAAAACTTTTTTTTTTTTTCATGTTTTAACAAATAAAAAAATCAGGACAGGTGTTTGGGTTTTTGCTTTTTTATATATAAAATATATATAATATATATACATACCTGTACATACAGTATATGGGTGCTATTGCAGAGGAGGCTCATTTGGAATTGAATGAATCCTGCTGCAGCTGTACCCAGAAAGCGATAATTTTACTGCAGACATGAAAACACTGGTGGGATTCTGAAAGCCAGTGATCTAATTTTTGGCTTTTGCCAAGCATGATTTTTTTAAATTGGATTGCACTTTTTGTTTATGATTATGTACCTGTAGATGGTTGTAACTTTGCTCTTTCAGGAATCACGTGCTGTATTTACAGTAATGTTTCCAATGTTTGACAAGTGTGTGATGATTTGTTCTTGAAATTAAAACGAACATATTTAAAGCAAGAAAACTACACCATCACCGTTTGAACTGGAAAATTGAAACTGCAAGGACTTCTTGTATCAAAACATGTATACTGAAATGTTTCAAAAAGATTTATTAAGCAGTGTAACCACATTCAGATGGTCTTAAAATAATAGCATTTTAGCCATGTCCCCCTGCTAAACTGTTGGTCATGCAACTAGGATTTTTCTGTTTTATGTGTAACATTTTTCCATTGTAAAATAAGTGTGTTGAGTGTCCTGTACTGCTAATGAATTACTTTCTCTGTGTCTGCAAGTTCTCCAGTGGAATTACTATGCACTTCTTTACATTTCATGGGGGATGCACAGAACAAAGTATTACCTTTTCAGTTGTCTGTACCAGCCTTGAATTACTTACGTTTAACCAAAAAACACACAAAAAAAATTCCTTTCTATTTCTATTGAGTTTTTAATACTGAGTTGCAAATTTTAAAGTCTTAATTACATTTTGTTATGGTTTATTCACAAGTTTACATTTTAAAACTGTTTAACTTTCTTAAATTAGTAATTAAAAAAAAGAGCATTTTACATTTGGATAGTTGTTTTTTTGTTTAAACTGTGGAGCTAATGGTGGACATGAGATTAAAAACTTTTGAAGAAGGGGTGTCATGCCATTTGGGGCATCATATTTCATAGGAGTATGCAGACCAATTACCCGTGGGACATCATTTTCCAAATTATGAAGTCAATATGTTTTTAAATAGCTGGAGTTCAACTGTAAGGAAGATGGCTGAATGCATAGCTAGTCTCTCATTTCTCTCTTCTACAGCAGTTTGTTCTTTATTAGTTCTGTTGCATTTAACATGAATACTTTTACATTTACAAGTGTTGCAGGAAAAGCTTTTCTATGTCTTGTATTGCTGTTACTGCTTTAAAAGATTGTGGCCAACTAAGACTTCCTGACAGTTGAAACTTTTTCTTTTAATTATTTAGTACTTAGATTGTGAATTCATATTCTGAAGATTGACACATTTTCTAAAGAGAACCTTTCTTTGTTTGTGAAAACTAACCCAATAATCAATTGAGATTCAGAGAACAAATTGTCATCGTTTTAATATTTTCTACACAAAACTTTGACTGAAAATCCTCTTGCAAAGGAGGCTTCCACACTTAGCCTTTCTCAAAGTGTGAATTTATATGGCACTGTTGCTTGTTACCAGATTTCCATGATAAATTGGTTAACGTTTTACATGTAGAGTCTATAAGTAATGTTATGTACATTATCTATTCAATGTTGCTGTACCTGTAGCTGGGGAGTACTGAAGAGGCCATGATCCTTGTTGGACTTCTAGCTTCCTCTTAGTACTTACAAAGCAAGTCGTGGCCCTCTTTTTTTTTCCCACAGCTACCCCCCTGCCTTAAAATATCATCCATGGAACTGAGGACTCCATAGTAACTCAGCGGGCTGGCGAAGCCAAAATGTCACCTCCTCAGCCCAGAGCCCGGTGGCGAAGCGTGGCCATTCTGCCAAGTTCCTTAGCAGCCTTTGCTATGCCACAAACTTAAGTGCAGTTTCCATCTGTAATGCGGGACGAGCCTAAAGCGTTAGTTTGCCTATGTTTCTCATTGGAAGTAAGACTCAGATGGGGCGTTGTTGGGGTTTTATGGCCTTTATTTCTGATTCTTGGGTTTGCTGTCTCTTGTATTGCATTCGGTCTCTGAGTACCATGTTGGTCTCTGCCGGATCTCTGCCTGCAGCTGGCTTGTGTGCAGACTGGTGCCACTGTTGAGTGGCAAATCCAGACCATTTCTCATCAGTAGCTCTTCTGCTTCTTTTTCTTAATGTTGGGAGTTTTGTTGTTTGGGTTTTTTAATCTCTCAAATAAAAACATTAGCAAAAAATTTAAACAAGGTTGTTAGGTTTTTTTGCTATAAATTAATACAAACCTTTTCTTAAGCACTGTGTATACACCACAGGTAGTTTTGTGGTGACTCTAAAAGCAGAATTTATGAGATTAAGAATCTTCGGTTCCTTCCAGTAATTTTTAAATGTAAGACTAAATAAATTCCACCCAGGTAAAAACAATTGGCCAAATGCTCCCCCCACCAGCCCACCTGATTCCCAACCCATTCATGGTGTGGTGGCTGATTTCCAGAAGAGGTCTTCTAGAAGACCTACCAGCAGAAAGGACTCCGTGGGATGACACAGGCATCTCTAAGCCAAGTTTCATGCAAGACCGGTCTCAGGAGAAGTGACAGGTGGAAAGGGGACGCTGCTGCCAAAGGGATGGTTAGTATGGGTATTATGTTTCTGTGAGAAGGCAATTATGTGAGACTTGGTGGTCTTTGAAAAAGAAAAAAGTTTGTCAAAGGCACTAACACTATATTGTTTGACTTTTGTAAACAGTGCTCAATGTAGTTCTGGGTGACGCTCTGGTTCTGATTTACCACTGTAGAAAAACAAAGCAAATACAAAACAGAAAAGTGATTAACTGCTAAAATTACAAGAGTAATCACAAATGGAAAAATATGTCTCCAGTGTGAGCATTTCTCCTTAAGCCTCTAGACTGGAAAGGACTACCTGCAGCCCAAGAAGGCAGATTGCTAAGTATCTCGATCTTGCCACATAACTTCAAGGTGAGTGGAAAGTTGCTCCAATTATTTTAACGTGCGCCATCCTTTTCTGAAGTGCTGCAATAAAAAATGCAGCACACTAATGAATGCTACCATATTGCACCCAAGGGGTTTAAGGGCCTCACAAGAGGCTGAGCCCAAGCATGCAAGAGCTATTAGGAGATATACAGTAGCTCCTCTTCTGAAGTGTAGACAATATTCATTCATCAAAGAAGCCCTTTCCTGTCTAATGGGAAATTACCACCAGCAGTGCAGACAAAAGGATATTTATTTTCTCCAGTCGTGTCAGTTTGAGGGTCTGTCTGTCTTTCAAGAATAATTGAAGTCTGTTTGTAGCTCAGAAATCTCATTGTGTTCTGCAGTCTTGGAAAGCAGTGATTATAATTTCCTGTGACTCATACACAGGGATATTTTATCACTGAGAGGACTCCTGTCAACTGGAGCAGCATTCCCTGCCGTCTTTAGTTTCAGATTTTCCTGCACAGACCAAACCAGAACCCGTGTCCTTTCTGCAGAAAAGGAAAAGAGGCCCCTTGCTGGGTTTGCCACGAGTAGGGTACTAGTGTCTCCCTCTCAGTGCTTCTAAATTTCTCAGAACTTCTGACAGCTAAAACCAGGCTGCTGAGGTCCATTTTGAATGTTAGAGAGGAAATGCTGGCTTCCCTTAAGTCCATGAGATATTTTCTGTTGATTTTTAATACATAGCCTGTTCTTATGTGTGTGTGTACAGTTATCTGTAACTCAAAAGGAAATTCACACATAAAAACATCTTCACAAACATCAGTCTAACTCCTTGTATTCCTCCCCTGCAGCTGAAAGCTTAACAAGAATGTAAAACTGGGACATGAGTAGATTAGAGGACAAAATGTTGTTAACAACAAAAGAGCTGCTCTTTTTTTCTTTTTGTTTTCCTTTTTTTTTTCCCTGCTAGTTCCCACTACGTGATCTGTTACAATCCCTATTCCCAGACCAGGAGAGGTGGTAGCAGCAAGCACTGCTGCTCCAGCCCAGAGATGCTGTGGGTCTCTGGCTACTGCAAAGAGCATCCTGCAGCTATCTTAAAGTCAGAGAGAAAAAACATTTCTCCCAAGGGCATGGCTGCAGTTTGGAGCCCACAGTGGGAGTGTGCAGGAGTGCAGGGAGAACTGCCCTCCTAGGAAAAGCAGGTCATTAGCTGGTAGGCACTGCATCATGTGGTGGAGAGGCAGAGCCAAAGGTTGCAGTAGCAGCTGTGTTTGCAGCACCAGCTGTGCTCACAGCCTGTGCTGTGAGCCTGTGCTTCCTTGTGCCCAGGGATTTGGGTGATGAGATTAGAGCAGGCTGAGGAGCGTGAACTGTGGTTTCTGCTTCCAAATGTAAATATCTTCTCTGTTACAGCATATAGGAAAATAGCGTATGTTCAAGATGGGGGAAAAAACCACAGGACTGGTGTGGCCTGTGACTGTGAGGCAAGTGTTGGTTCTGCCTGACCAGGCCAGATGGAAGTTTGATTGTTTGGCTCATTGTTGGGAATAACTCAGCATTAAGCTCTGTGAATAGCTAAAAGGGCAAAGAGTAAAGAAATGAGATTATCCTTCTTCCCCTGCAGCCAGGCTAGAGCTTGCCAAGGGCTCTGGTTTGCTTTTTTGTGCATCAGCATTTGTTGCTGAGCTCCTGCACCTAGAGCCTTGCTCAGCTACCTATTGTAACAGCTTCACACAAAATTCCTGAACCCTGGAATGGATGAATTCCAATCTGGAAAAAGAAAAAAGAATGCAGGGCTGCTTTGTGACTGTTGGGGCTCAGCCTCATGCCAGAGGCCTGTCTGTGAGCCCTGGCATTCCCTGTGCTTTATTCACTGCTGCCGTTCAGGCTCTGGGATGCCTCTAAATCCCACAGGCTGCTGGAATTCCCCAGCTAGAAAATGCTGTTCATATAGGAAGGGTCCCTGCTGTTGGGAAAGGGCTGCAGGGGTCCCAGCACACCACTCCTGGCACCACGCAGGGCCTGGGCCACCACTGTTCCTGGGACAGACTTCCCAGGAGGGAGTGGCAATGCAGAAGAGGCCTGCAGCTTCCCTGGAGGCCCCTTGGACACCCAGAGCTGCCGTGCTCTGTTGGCAGCAGCTCAGGCACAACTGTGTGGAACTGCTGACAGGTCTTGGGGTGACTTGGCCTGGGCTCTGTTGCTACAGCCCATGGTCCCAGTGACAATGGAGAGCCAGATGCTAAATCCTGCCCTCCTAAAAAAGCAAAGGCAACAAGCCACATGGGGAACAGCTTTGTGTCTTAAAGAGACACAAAGGTATGTTTGATCACACGACAGCTCAAGTGTTCCCTCAAATTCCCATGCCTCCCAAAAGTAGTGTAGCCACCAGCTGAGCTTTGTCTATGACCTCATATACATCCAGTGTATAAAACACATACACATATTGAACATTTGCATATGTTACATGTCTTTTGTTCCACTTGGGTGGCCTTTTCCTCCCCTTCCCCCCACCTCTTGCCCCATTACTCATCCACACAGCTCCCATCACGTTATTCGGGACGTGTCATTTCTGAAGGACTACACATCCCTGTCATGCAGGGAACGGGGGCTCTGTTAATTGTCAAATTTTGAGTGGGTAGTGATCAATGGGGGACTAATTGGACACAAGAGGGAATAAAATAGGTATTACTTAGCTTCTGCTCTTAATTAAGAGGATACATAATGCTGTGGGGGAAATCTTAACAAATAGCAGGAGAGGTTTTTGTCATTATGCAGGGTTTAATTACATGCATTGCACAAGCCAACATCCAGGTACTGTTTTCCTTCCTTTCAGGTATCTCTCCAGGGTGTGACTGAAAAATGCCAAAGCAAGAGCCTTAAAATAAAGTGGAAAATATTTTTGCAGGCATGTGCCTAGCAATGTAAACAGCAAGACATGGAGGAAAGCCCCGGTTTTCCTCACAGCGCAAAAGCAGCAAGGGACAAGCCACATGCAGAGAACCAGAGTGAGACCATCATGTGCATTATGCTGAGGCAGAGGGGGTTAAAGGCTCACTGCAATGTCTCCAGGTTAATTCACAGCACCAATGTTAAAAGAGAAGCAACATGACAGTGCTTTATTTAAACAGTTAATCATTTGGAAGCAAAAAGATTCATGATTTCTTTCTCCAAATACAGAGATGTGGTAGGAAATATGAGAAGGGGCACTCAATACCAACACTTTCTTCCTAATGAAAAAAGAAATATTACAACTCCTGCAGGATTAGGAACCTTTTTAGAAAAAAAAAGGTCCATGTTACTTGCCTTGCCAAAGAAAACCATCCTGCACTTGAATCTGTCCTTTCTATGACAGGCCCAATATGACTCATCACGCTCTGCTTGTAAATAATGTACAGATGAGATACCAACTTTAGAGAGTTCAGAGTTTTATCTGGCTTTCAGTGAGTGAAGTCAGTAGGGTAGGAAGACTTCACATATATAAAAGAGGCTTTCAGAAGGCAATTATGATGGCTTCAGTTTTGGGGATGAGGGAGGTTTTTGAAATGCTGAAATAAATTTGGGTACCTGCTGTCCAAGTTTTCAAATCCAAAAGTGAGTTAATTGACAACAGTTTCTACAGCTTTGTGGGAGGCTACTTAGGTTTGGGCTGGACCTTTGAAACCCACTCGGCAAACAGTGCTGTTAACAGAGTCAGCAGAGTGTGACTTCCAAGCTATTTTTCCTCTCTTTGTCAGGCTGTTAGTAAAGTACATAAAGCTCAAGTGAGAGGAAACTGCTCCAAATATCTGCTGTTTTCTGGGGCTTGGCAAGTTAAAGAGGGGACAGAGACTGGTTCTTTGGCCGCATCTGCAGACATCATTAGGTCTCTACATTTCTGGACCTGGAAGTGCTCACACAAGGGACAGAACTCACAGCCAGAACCCTCCTCCCCTGGCCAACTGGCAGCTGTCTACAGGGGTGGCAGGTGGACACTGTTGTTTGCTGGATGTTACAGACCAGTGTCCAGGGTTTGACCAGCGGAGAACAGAGGACTGTCCGTACCCATTGTCGGTGAGGGAGGCCTTCCATTGCGTGAAGGGAGGTGCTTGATGGCTCCATAGCAGAGCCCTTTACAAAGAAACCCCACAAATGTGGGTATTGATGAAACATTCCATGGGACACTCTGCCTGCCTGTCGAGTCCCCATGCTGTCTGCTTTCCCTGAGGAGCTGGTCATTGCACAGCAAACGCTACATACATCCCTCACATACATCCCAGGAAGGTCAGACACTCCCCAGAGCAACTCTCCCTCCCTACTTCCATCCTGTTGACATTCACCAAGGTCCTGATCTTGGCTCCTGTGTGGCCATGGGCCCCTCACAGCCCCACTGTGGCACACAGGTGGCAGTGGAGCCATCACTGCTCCTGAGCTGGAGGCTGGTGGGAAAACTGGCAGGAGAGGCAGCCACCCAAGCCCAGTGGGGTGCAACTCAGGGCTCAGGCAGCCTTGATGAAAATGCCAGCTGTCAGGGTGTTCATGGTGCAAAGCAGCTGTGCAGCAGAGGCCAGGCCAGAGGGATTAAACCTTCAGCTGACTCAGATGACTGTGGTTATAATGCAGCCACTCCAGCCATAAGCATCTAGTGCTCATCACATCTGGGTCTGGCTGGGACCAGCAGGGACTTTCCAGAAAGTCTGGCAGCAGTCAAGGACAACTTTAGGGTGCTCCAAAAGGGAGCCCTTGTGTCCTGCTGGCCTTTGCCTTAGCACAGGAGGGAGGAAGCGGGGAAGGAGGGGGTCAGGATGGCCAGTTCCAGGGCCAGGCTGATGTGGGTTTCTCACAAGGGAAGGTAAGCCCAGGCTGCAGGGCATCACTGCACTGCCATCAATACAATCACACTTAGTGCTCAGTTGGAGGCACATGCTGCTTGAGGTTTCCCTCCAAAAATGTGGACATCATTCCCATCATCATCCTCCTGATGAGAGGAGCCTGGGTCACCGCTTTGCCTTTGGACCAGAAAGAGGGGCTGGCAGAGGGGTGGGTATGTAGAAAGAGCCCTTCCCGGGGGCAGGAATGCCGGGCATATGGCTCCTTCCTCGGCCGCCGGTGTCACAGGAGGGGCACAGGAAGGGGCAGCGGTGGCACTGCCAGAGCGAGGAGCTTGGGGGAAGGTTTCGCTGTCCCTGTGTGCGCAGGCAGGCCTGCCAGGCACTGAGGCAGCGTGTGGTGTCCGCCGACCGTCACTTGGAGGATGAGGAGCCGTGCCCAGGCTGCAGCTAAGTGAACAACCTCCTTCTAGGGCTAAACTAAGAAAATGAGGCTCAGGCTCAGGAAGAGCTTCTCGGCAGGGAGATGCGCTGAGTGGAGGGTCAGGACAGTGGTGTGGGCTGGGATAAAAGCGGCCAGAGCGGCGTTCCTGCGGCAGCTCACCGGGCATCTCCGGAACTGCTCGGCTTTCAGGAACTGTGAGATTACAGACGTTTCAGCTTGTAGGAAAAGCGAGTTTCTGCTCCTTGAGAGCGTAGAAACTGGGAAGTGTCTAGAAATCTAACCTAAAAGAAAGAACCAGTCGAGAAATCCTTTTTTTGTTGTTGTTCTTTATATAGTTCTTACACGCATCATGTGATTGTCTTCAGTAGTCTGAATCACAGCTGATTTAACATTTGGCACTGACAGCAAGCGACCGAGGGGTGAAAGCAAGGAATGACTTTCCCGACGAGGCACACCGTTTAGGAACCACACCGGGCTTCCCCCTGAGTTATTTATCCGCGGCCCTCACGCAGAGGCCGCCCGGCTTCCCACGGGAGAGGCAGCGAGCCGCACGCAGGCACCGCCGGGGAGCCGAGAGCTTCGAAGTGTCACTCCCCCACAGAGGCTCTCCCGCCGCCGCGCTGAGCCGTGCGTGCCTCTTCCACTTCCTGCTGCAGAGCCAGTTCTGCCGCTTACCTGGGAGAGGCAGGGAGGGTGTCGTAAAAGGAGGGAAAGCCGCCCGGCCGGCTGAGGAAGGAGCCCCGGGCGCGGCGGGGAGCGCAGGAGGCGCGCAGCCCTCTCGCTCTCCTGGGCAGCCCAGCGCGAACCTCCCTCGCCCGCAAGGTAAGAAGTGTCAGAGGTGCCGCCTCTCTCGGCCCCTGTTTGCCGTCACCTGCTGACCCACGCCTGGCTCTGGCTGGGGCTCCCCCCCCCCCCCCCCCGCCTCAAATTGCTGTCTCGCTCGCTTTCTCCCCCCTCTCCCGGGTCATGAGAGCCCGACTTTCACAGATGGTTGCAACATGTTTCAGCCATTTCGCTGCAGTTTGTTTTGTTTGTTGGTTCTTGGGGTTTTTTTGGTTTTTTTTAATCAGGAGGGGTTTGGGGTAAACACTGGGGACGGACACGCCTGGTGTCGAAATGTTGTCCTGCCTAGTTACGTAGCTGCCTGGCAATGACTGGCGGCCAGGCCTGATCCCGATCCCGCCCTGCCCGGCTCTGCGAGCTCAAGGTGGTGTGTTGGCCGATGGTCCTCTCCCTTTCTCTTCCCTCTCCCTTTCCCTTCCCTTCCCTTCCCTTCCCTTCCCTTCCCTTCCCTTCCCTTCTCCAGCTCACCTGTGGCTGCATAGGACAAGTCCACAGACCTGGTGAGGGAGAGGTGACTGCAAGGTGTGAAGAAAACAGGATCACAGACCCTTTTTGCCCCATCCTCTATAGCCTTGGCACAGAAAGAAGTGGGAGCAAGGTGGTAGTATTTCTTTCCGATTAGGATAAAATCAGCCATATAAAACCCGCTCCCATTTCATCCAGTTTCAGGATACAGGTTTTGTAGGGTTAGCATTGGCTGGGCACCGAGATTGGCACATCTGGTGCTTACTGGTCCTCAACCACCACCAGCAACCCTGAGACTAGAAATTCCCATTTCCCGCAAGCCCTGGGTGGGTTCCAGGCCTGGACTGGCCACACCAGTGCCCCACCATGACCAGATGTTGCTGTGACACCCCCGGCGGGTGATGCCAGAGACAGGGATGCGAGGGGCTGGGCCAGGGTGGGCAGGTGGCTGCCGATGGTGCTGCTGCCTGCAGTGCCATCAGCCTCTGAAACCAGCCTTAGCCTCTTGCCCTTGCAGAGTGCTGGCAGTGTCTGGAAGCATGCTATATTTTTTATTTTTTTAAATTTTTCAATGGAGTTGAGTTTTCTTTCTGTTTTCCTAAGGCAGGAAGCAAAGCATGTGCAATTATGGTGTTCGTGCCTGTCAGTGCCCCCCGCCCCCAGCAGTGGCTTTTGAAGTTTGGCAGAGGGTACATGTCTGAAAGATACACACATTTCTGCACGTTTCATGACTGCAAGTGAGCGAGGCTGTTCTCACGCCAGCCGAGGGAGACACGTCAGGTCCCGCAGGCTTCCCTCAGCCTCCTGCCGCCCACGCACCCTGCAGCCTCCTGCTGCAGAGCAGGGAGAGTGGCTAGGGATGGGAGAGACATCAGCCATCAGCCCTGTGAAATACCAAGGGCTCTTTAGGAACCAGAATCTTCAGTGTAAGGCATGAAGCTGTAGGAAAGCAAGCTGAGGAAATTGATGCTTCTCAGAGTGATCCCCCCATCCCACCCCACTGAGCCAGCCCCAGTTTTGTGACAGGAGTTTTGGATGTCCCAGGGCCATGGGATATCCCAGAGTGGGGGTCCTTAAGTGCCTGTGAGTTTTATCAGCACCAGAAATGAGTGGGAAGTAGCCTCTGGAAAACAATCACATTTTTAAGGATACTGACATTTTCATATTTCACAAAGTTTAGAAAACTGGCAGGGAATGCTGCCTATATCTGAGATGCCTGTTTGGATCCTGCTAGAGGGTGTCACCCTTCTGGTTTCTTACTACTTACTGCCCAGCATTCCTTCAACATGTATATTGATGTGTACACCAAAAAGGCAAAAAATACCAGGTCTGCTTTAGCCTTTGCACCATGGATTGTCCAGTGAAGCAGCATTAGTGCTGCAAAAGAGAATGCAAAGTTTGCCATGCAGACAGGATTTGAAGTATGTTCTCCTGGCACATGTAGTTTTTTTCTGCCATGGCTTCAGAAAATACATGAGAGTAACCATATATCCAGAGGAGCGTTGTTTCCATATTCTTTTTCTAATTTTTCCAGAAGTCATAAAAATAAGCATTACCTGCCCTAGAGAGCTGAAAGTCTGGACTAGGAATGTGACACGTCCTTGGTCTTTGCTGTGGAGGGTACCCAAGGGAGAGGGTCAGCATCCATGATGACAGCAGCCAAAATTTCTCACGGTGAAGTGCGAAACTCTGAAGCTTGGATTTCCTTGGCAGTGCTTATTTAAGTTGTAGGCTCAAACCAGTTCCCACATTTGCACTTGATCCTCCTGTAAGGATTTCTCTCTGGGTTTTTTTGAGAAAAGTTGGGTCAAGTGCTTCTGTAGAGAAAGCTGTACTTACAGCAAGTGCTCTTGCACACTTACACTCATCTCACCCCATGACAACGGCATTCCTGGGATCTCAGTACGTGCATCCTCACAGCAGCTTGCAAATTCTGCATCCACTTACTCCCATCCTGCAGATGGATATCAGCAGCACCAGGGAGCTTAAGGGATTCAGCCAAAGTACACAGGAATTATTTGGAAATCAAGAAATACCTGTCTGTCCCCACCCCTTGTGATCTCAGCTTTGCCTTAATCTCTACCCATGCCATTTCAGAAATGCTGTGACTGGCGAATAAAAAACCCTGTCCTTGTGTGCTGTGCACCAAGGAAGGTGAGGGGTTTTTTTCATCCTAATGTTTTCTGTTTTAACAAAGTAAACAAATAAAACTTTGATCAAAAGAGCAAAGATATTTTCCCCCTCTCCAGAAGCAGCAGAGAGCACAATGATGCTTGTGCTGCAGTCTTTCCTCTGTATCTTCATGACAGAAGGTTTCTAATCAAAAGCAGATAGATGGTTAGTGTGTGTTTTGGGACAGCACATCCTGACAAGTCTTCCTGCTGGCAAACAGATGAAATAAATACCTGATGGATTTTGCAATCAGCTGCGAGAAAACAGCACAGATGAGCTAAGCCCAACACCTTTCCCCTTGTCCCCTTGCCTCCGTGGGAGGATTTTTAGGGGACTTTGGCCATTGCTTCAAACTTGGGTGCGCAGGCCCATCTCTGCTGACCTGCAGAAGAATTTGCTCCCCTTCATTTGTGCTCTCCCTACAGGTTTCCAGGAATTACCATGGCCAGCAGCAGGTGGATGTGAGCAGGAGATCTGGGTGGCTTCCCCTGTCTCCCTGGCAGAAGCAGAGGAAGAAGCTCTCTGATGTGGGAAGCTTCACAAGGAAGCTGGAAGGAGCTTCTTCTCAGGAGCTTGAATCACTGAGCACCCACCCCCAAAGGTTATTTGCTGAATTAATGCACATTGCAGAACTGGGTGAGAGGAAGGAGAGGAAGGAAAAAGAGTGGTTTAAGGAGTTCCCTTGACATTTTTGGGAGCAGTCCAGGCTCTGTCCCTCTAGGAAGGGCCTCCTCACTTTATTACAAGCAGAAATATATGCAATGGCTCCAGCTGGTTATCAGTAATCTCCTGAATAGTCAGAGGTGCAGGGGGGATATTAAATTCTTGACGTTTTTTGGCAATATCATGAACTGACTTGAAGTTGCAGTGTCTTTCCAAATGAGGTTGGGCATGGTCTGTGCTCTCCAGCAGCCTCTGTGCCAGAGAAGGGATCAGGCTACAGGTTTCTCAGGGTGTTTCAGTATGCTGAAGCATTCCTTTCCTCTGGTTCTTCAACACAGGAGACCAAGCAGGTAATTTTTCTGCCCTATGCCTAACTGTATTTGCAGGATAAGCTAACTAGAAAAGTCAAAGGAAACAAAATGAAACTCAGCAGCACAAGGCAACATAAAATACAGGGATAATGGGCTCTTTTGGGTCTTTTTCCAAAAGCCAAGAATCTTCAGCTGAGCAAAAACAACACCCTGAAGTACTGCTTTTGGAGGAGAATGTTTTTGAATAATCTGTTATATTTTCAGCAGTGTGGGGATTTCTCGTGGGAATTCCCATCCACATGCCATTGCAGGCATTGCTCAAAAGATGTTCAGCATGTCCCGGGGTTAATTTATCCCCGGGGCTATTGCTACAGACAGAGCTCTGCTGTTGTAACAGCTTCTCTCTCCAGTCAGGGCTACTGAGGGAGGAGGAGGATGAAGTCACATTTCCTACTTTTTTAATGCCAAAGCCCTCATCCCCTTGGTGCCTCCTACCTTGACCCTGTGAGAGCAGGGGCTGTGCGTGGGTGTCAGAGCTCAGCTTTTGCTTACTCCCCACAGCAGGGTCTAAGCAAAATCTATCTGAAAAAACTAGAATTTTTTGCAGGTAAAAACATAAGTGATGGAATTGGTTGTCTCTTCTGTCTCACCAAATTATTTCACTCAGGTATTTGGAGTAATTTTTAAGGTCATGTTACACAGGAAGGAAATAAGGCTGTCTTTTAAATATTAAGTTGATTTGGGAGATAAAGAGGCATTTATCCATTCAGAGGTTAAACTAATAGGAAAGACATTTTTGAAATATTCTGAAGTAAGACATTTGAAGATTTTAGTGGCTGATGACTTGCAATACAGTTTAATAAAGTTCTAATATCCCTTCTCCAAAAGGCAGACTAAATACATTAAATAACAAACTTCAAGAAAGCAAACCTGAAATTTTCTTGCCCATGTTGTCCCTTTCATTAGATTCATGCAGTTCGTTTCATAGGTAGCCATATGTTAGCAATGGAACTAAAAAAAAAAGGACCAAAAACTTTGGAGGTTGTAGCCTCCAAAGGAATTTAGTGACTTAAATCCCATCTGACACCCAATCCAAAACCTACAGAAGTTAATAGGGAGATTTCCATTTACTTCATTGAGCTCTGGATTGAGATCTCGGTTTCTCCACAGAAATCTGTTCTTCTTGTCTCGGTGCTAAACTAAAGGCTATTGAATATAGAGGATCTGAATTCAAAGTATTTACTAGTATTTTCACCCAGCTACTTCAGAGACCATCAAAAACAGTATCTTGGTGTATGAGGCATTGTGAATTTGTTTCTGAAAAGTCTAGTTTGCATGTTTGCTAAGGATTATATCAAATAGAGGGATGATCAGACAATGTATGTGGCCTACAGAGGTGGAGCTGTACCTCAGTGCTCAGCTGAGTTGTGCTTTGTGAACACCGGGGTGAATTTTGCACAAGGAATCAGTTTCAGAGGGAAAATAAGAGTTTGCAATGTGTTTGTGCTGCTGGAGTGCACGTCATTCACTTTATGACCAAACATACAGAGATATCCTCAAGCTGAAGCATGTCTGAGCAGGCACTTCGAGGCCAGCTGATCCAAGGGTCAGGTTTACAAAACTTTTGAGGTAAGCAGAAGACAGATGCTTTGCAGGGCATTTGACACCTCTCGTTCACAGGTGCTTCTCTGTCAGGGGACCACTCAGCAGCTTTACAGCCTGGTTGGTGTAAATCTGACTGTGCTGTGCTGCCCTGGTGAGTCACCACCCCAGGGCAGTCATTATTTAAACTGACATCGGACCAGAGGTCCCAGGCAAAGGACACTTTGCCATTCCTGCACAGCATCAGGTTCCTGACACGGTTCTGTGCTGGTGCTGAGAGTGCGAGGATTTCTCTTTCCCATGGGAAAAGCAGGACTCAGTGGGCTGGGCCGGTGTTTGTGACCTGGTGTAGAGGAAAAGGGCTGCAGACCTCAGGGAGAGACGTGATGGTGGTGAGTTGACTGTCAGCCTTCCCAGCCTGGGCGCTGGAATGGCAGGAGCTGGTTTGGCACCGGAGCCAGCTCTCTCGTGCAGGGGCTGCAGCTGTTGGAGCAGCAGCAGTGTGTGTGCTGTGCTGGTGCAGCTAATAGCTGCTCTGAGGACTTGCCTACATGGGAAAATTTACCAGTGTAATTATCCCACTGTAATTATCCCAGGATAACTCTCCCTGTGGATGTGCTTTATATAACATAGGGTATGTATGAATATATGGCAAATCTTCTGCACAGATGGGGTTTAAGTTACATAGAGGAGGAATGTTTACATTGCAGCCCAGCAGCAAAGCACAGTTTATATCCTACTTCCCAGCAAATGTTATACCCAGAATTTTCTGTGCCAGAGGTACTTTCAGGGGGAAGTACGTGTCATTTGATCTGATCAGCAAAAATGTAAAGCCTCAACCTTGCCCTGTAAACATGGGGCACAATGCTTGCTTTTACAGAATCACTGTGGAAGCCAGGGTAAAGGCTGGGACATTGCTTTGTACCTCTCTGTGATCCTGTTCATCTCTTTTTTATAGACTGATCATTTAAATTTGTTGTTCATTTGACTTTTTTGTTCAAAACACTGTGACTGAAGTTGGGAGAAACCCTTAGATCTCTAAAAGCTCTTCAAACACGTTGTGATTTTGACTTTCTTTACCAGGCTTTCAGGCCAGCTTCTTTCACCAAATGTTGTCATTCCCATTGCTTGAGTGCTTAGTTCCCCTCTGCTCTGATAATTCTCCTGCTTGGGATTTTAGTTTCTTCAATCTGATATAAGGTGAATGGCTGGGGAAATGATGAGCACCAAGCGTGTTTCCCTATACTACATGGTAAAAAAGAGAATTTGCTGGGAGGAAGCTGAGCTGCACTCTGTAAGAGTTTGAAGATGGCTGCACTTCCTGAAGGCTGCTCAGCATTCTCCCATCACTGCTGCTGTCATCCTGACTCGGGGTGAAGCAGAGGTGTCCATCATCAGGAGTCACTTGGCCGGACCAAATTTACTGGGATAGCAGTCCCAAAAGGAAGTGATAATTTTGTTTTGGGCTCAAGTCAGTTCTGAAGGAAAGAGGAAAAAAATCCAACCAATAACTAATCTCTCTAAATTATCTTTTAATTTTCAACAATTAAAAATAATGAGAGTCGTGAGACAATAGACTAGAAGAAATGGTACAATAAATTAAGCAGCAGCACTTGGAAACAAGATTTTGAGTTGAAATTACTCAGCTAGGTGTGTCATAAAGTTTAGATTCCATGCATCAGCTGTTATTAGAAGGTCAGGAGTAAAATAATTGCAAGTGGTTGTGTTGCCTGGATTATGCCTAAACCAAACCTTCAGACCTAAGCAGTGTGATCTACTGTCAGGTGCCAGAATTACTTCTGAGAGACAGTTCATCTGCCCACCTCCAGTGTCAGCAGGAACAGTAGGTTTCAGAAATCCCATAAAAAACATTTGATTTGCGCAACACAATTTCCAAAACTTTAACTGCTATTTCTTTTCCAGTATCTGAGATACAGTTATTTTAGGATTATTGCCCATGTGAAACTGTACCGTGTTCACAAGAGTCCTTTTTCTTGTTTTCCAGTTTGCTGAAAAATCCTGGCCTTGCAGTAAGGCAGCTGACTCACTTCCGGTTCAACAAAAAACCTTGGAAATGGCCTCTGTGTCAGGTTAGTCCAAATTATAACTCTCTACTAGCTTCACTCCAGCTAACCCTCTGCTTTCTTGTTTTGCCAAAAGTCAGCCAGACCTTTCTTGCTGTTTTCTGCCATCTTTTTAAAGAGCATTAAAGTATAAAGAATATAAAGAATAGATATTGCCCTTCAGTACTGCAGCTCACAGTCACTGAATGATGGTGGATGATCGGTGTTTGACTGTGTGGCTGTCCATCTCCAGTGTTACTTCTCTCAATTTTTCAGGCACTTTTGTGGGTCGAAGCATACCAGTCGAAGTGGATGAATCCGTGCCATGGTCCCAGTTACCTGAACATGTCTTGGAAAAGGCTTTGCAGCCTTCTGGAGAGGATATGGAGGATGAGGAGGCCCAGAGCCCACGTGTTGCTCGAACACCTCAGGTTGATCCATCTTGCCTTTGCAGAGCACCAGCACATCATCATTCAGCACTGTCCGTGGAGCCGGACAGCAGCTTGTGGTCAAAACATACTGATCCTGATGGAGGTGGACACTCCCGTTCCCCTGGTGAATCAATATCAGGAATATTTCCCTCGAAGACACATTCTATAGCTATGGACAAACCAGGCATGCAGCCAAGATCACAGCTTTCAGCTGACACCAGGCACAAGTCCAGTAAATCAGAGCAGATCTTGTCTGATGTTCCTGAGGACTCACTGGAAGAGAGCAGCCAGGGGAGTTCACAGTCACAGCAACCCTCAGGAAACAGACTCCTGGCAGAGCTGGGAACTGTAGATACAGGGTACAACTCCCAGTCACAAGACGTCATGGGCATCAGGCATCTGGAGCCCCCCTTACCACTGGTGTCTGTGCTGAACCCCCAGGACCTCCCAGGACCACTGATCTCCAGAGAGTTTTTGGGACCTGAGCATCAGCAGTGCCCTGTGTGCCATCACCTGCCCCATCCCAACGGCTGCCTCAGGCAGCACTGCCCGGCACAGCAGCCCCCCCAGGGCCCATGTGAGTAGCACCTCTCGCCCCACAGGAGGTTCTCTGGGTGTGTCTCAGCCATCACTCACCAAGGGGGTGTTTCCAGCACAGCATGCAATTATTAAGCTCTTTAAACATCTAATTGCAGTCCATTTTACAATTTCAGATTTTTGGGTTATGTGGCTGGACTCTGTGCTGCAAAACCTCTGAACCTCTTAAGTTAAAGAGGTCACGGTTACTCATCGGGTGCAGGCGAATGATTTTGCTTAGAAACCAGCCTTTGTCGGTCACGCTGAGCATGCACAGCCTCTCCCTGCTGTTATTTCATATTCTAGTCATTTCCTTCCTCCTTGCATCAGTCACTCGGCAGCCTCCTATACCGACTCAATTCCTGTTGTTTTCATAGATTTCCTTGCTCCCCCTTGGATCCCCCTTGGTTGAGAATTTCCTGCCAGGATCAGGATGGGAGGTTACCCTTGATCTCCATAAATAGTATCTCCCAGCACTATGACCAGACTCACCCATGTGTTTTATTTCTATGTGAAAAGAGCGTGGCATCCATCATCCTAATTTTTTTTTCTGTTGTCAGCTGAAATGAAAGCTCATTACTTAAAATGGAGCCCTCTCAGCTGCTGGTGATTGTGTCGCTGAGCGCCGATGTGACTCCCTCAATATGGGCGTTCTGGCTCTGGGAGACTACAGTGCAGTTTACAGCCTGCTATTAATTAGTATTCCTTTTCAGTCTCTGAGATTTTTATCTGTTATGAAGTGAGCTTTGAACATTCAACAGCAGTATCATTGTTTTAATATAATTTATATTACATTAGGCTCATGAGACCCTGACCTGTTTTGGGCTGGCTTTGTAATAAAAAGCTGGAGGCCTGTTCTGATAAACCTTTTTTTTTTTTTTTTGTAACCTTTTTTTGACTCCACAGCATTTATATTTCATCTGTTTAAGGAGTTTTGTCATTTCAGCTATGTGCTATAATTAAGTATATGAAAGAGGAGGATTTCAGAAACTCGGTTTCCAGCTCTGATTGTGGAACTTTGTAAAGGGGAAGGGGCTACAGATGGACTTTGAACAACATCTACAGCTTAACATTTGGAAAATGTCCTCTGGTTTTCCTTTCATACCTTCTCCTTTCAGTTCAGCTCTAATCAGACAAAGAGCTGGTTGCACAACACTCCTCACTATTTACCTTAGTTTACCTCCTCCACAAGCAGGCATGTGAGAAGTAGGACATTTACTGAATGAGGACATTTTGTTTGAAAGCAGGAATTCTGAAAGGCTTTCTTCAGAAAAATCACTACCATTCCAGCCACATCCAGAGGGTAATAAGAGCAAAAGAAACTCAGATGGCTGGATCAGATTTGGTCAGGACCAAGAAGCTGGCAACTGTACTCCTGTTTCTCACATGCCTGCTACAGCGTAAATCACCTCCTGACAGCTCCTTGTGTCTCATATAATTGTTGGGCAGTGGCAGCCCACAACAAAGCTCTGCACCTCCCCTGGGGAATAGCAACTGTGCCCGGAGGCTCTAAGCTGGCTTGGGCACCTGCTATTTGAGATACAACAACAAAACTGCTTCGGGAGTCAAAGAAATGTTCACAACAATGCCGTGTGCCCGGGGACCATAATTTCAGATATTTGTCTTTCAGGGATGTGGGGATGCGTGGGCACACACGCCTGGCCACACTGTGCTTTGAACTGTGGCTGCATCCAATATACTGTAGCAGCAGACAGATCTAAAGGAAGCTGGTGAACCATTGGCCTTAAAACCTCCAAAACAAACCGGGTGTCCCAGATCGCTGTCACCTTCCCTAGAGCTGGTCATGAGGAATCGAGGAGGAAACAATATTGACTTGCAGTATGGTTCTCCCAGTCCGTTTTACCCTGTCCTGTTGCAAATAGTTAAGAGGGGGGTGGGAAAATCTCCTAAAACAATCTCAACGAATACAATGTTGCTGACTCACAATTTCATCAGGAATCTGTGTAATTATGGGGTTGGTTGGAGGGGTTTTTTGCTTTAGTGTTTTTTGCTTTCCAATACTTGGAATTGGAGTATTTCATCAAAGCTTTGTTTTTTTCCTTTATCATCCCCTTAAAAAAAAAAAAAAGAAAGATAGATGGTCCTCATGGCTGCTAGGGAAAGGAACGCATGACCCAAAAATAGCTAAAAGGATTTTAAAAAACAGTTTTGGGGGAAAAGAGCATTTGAGTACTGCAGCTTTTAGAGACAGCTCATAACACCATAATCATGCAGTGCTAATAAGCCCTGCCAGGCTGGACTTTGATCTGCACACAGCAGCTTGGAAGTGCACAGAGCTGCTGCCTAATGAAAACCACAAGCAGAAAGACTGAGAGAAAAAAAAAAAAAAATTCCTTTTCCCCAACTGGGAAACAAACAGCTTACATTGCTTTCTCTTTCAGTTTATGCCAACAGTTCCACTGTACAATAGTTATTAATCAGTATTATGTGTGGCCAGCAACAGTAAAGGTTTTCAGAATTACTTGAGCAAAATTATCACTTTGGGCTTCCCCTGCAGCCTCTCGGATGGCAACGGGAGCAGCAGCAAGTCCTTAAAATGTCACATTGACAGAAAATTCACACAGGGTGAAGTAACAAACTAAGCGATTATTTTTCATCTTTTCATTTACAATAATCACAGTCTGTTTAGCCTTAGTGTTGCAAACTAATTTGTTCCAGGATTTTGCATCTGCTTTCATGAGAACTTTGGGATGATTCATTTTCACAAGTCATTGCCAAAAAGAAATTAAAAAAAAAACCCAACCAAAAAACACTGAGGCACAGTAAGCGCAGGGACAAGGCAGCCCTGAATGTTTAACTGTCAGCTGTCCCAACAGCCCAACCCTGAGCAGGGATCTGAACCGTGCCGTATGTGAATGGGAAATAGCAAGCTTTAGACTCCAAAACATTCCTTCATCTGGCTTCTTTCAGAGTGAGATACCTGCAAATGCCTCCAAACTGCTCAGTTTCCTGAGACATGCCTGGAAAGGAATAAACACAAACTGAGGCAAAAATGTGTTGGCTGAAATGATAGTTGCTGCCTTTATTTTCTCACCCTCCCAGATGGCAGAGCTCCTTACCAACATTTTGCTGAGCCATCGCAACCACTTCCTCCTGTTCCTGGACCTTGCATGAGAGTTATCCGCCCGGCCCAGCAAGTCATCCCAAATTACTCAAACCTCCGTGCTCCCAAAGGCACTGGAGATCGACCACCCCAGAGGATGTGCTCCTCCCCTGGTCCTCCTCGATTCCCGTAAGTATGCTTGGAGGGGGCAGGGGGTGTGGGAAGTGGGAAGTTCCTCTGATCTGATTTTGTGGGTTTTCAACCAGTAATTCTGAATCCTTGTACTGTGAGCATGCCCAGGCTGCAGGAGTACATGTGAGATGCTGGGTTGTTTCTTTATTTGCTGTTTTATACTCAGTGGGGGCCTGACCCTTTCCTATAGGACTTCAAAGCCGGATACCTGATACGTTTTTAGAGCACACCCTGAAATGCATGCGTTAAGGAAGATAAATGCTTGAAGGTTAAAGGGATGAGGGGTTGAAAAATATCTCAGTTGAAACCTTAGAGCACTCCTGCTCACTGGCAAAGGTCAATTTGGTGGCTTGCTGGGGTCTTCAGCTTTACGCTGTACCAGCCTGGGACAACTCAATCACTGGCTTCCAGTGATTTCCATCTTACCTCTTCTGTGGTGCAGAGAAAAAGGGAGAAAATCTCATCAGTTGCTGATACATCTCTACACTGCAGTTTGCAGCCTTTTCTATGGTTTTTCGTAGCAAAATGTCTGGCCCTTTTCATCCAGGGCTTTTTGAATGATTTTCAGATATTAATTTACCAGACCTTATATTCTTATAAGTATCTCATTAGAAGATGGGAAATCCTCTTCATGCAGGGGTTCCTTCAGACTCAGCTATCTAAAATCAAATCGAAGCTTCAGATTTTGAGAATATCTGAAATCAGAATATCTGAAATCAGTTTTTATTCAAGTACCACAATACTTTTAGTGGTGTTAAACTTAGAGACGTCTGTGCTTGAAAACGTCCACTTATGTGACGTGTTCTTGGCAGGGAACTGTGAGATTGGGCAAGACAAAAGAGTTGCAATATCATTCTGCTCTGGCCTGTGAAAAATTAAGGGCTGTAACAGAAAAGTGACAGCAAGATCAGGGAGTACCTGCAGCAAAGACAATTGCACTGAAGAGTTTGTATGAAAATGTAAAAATATTGGGGGATAGTGGGTATCCTTTGCAGCAGTAAAATTTAAAACCAGACTCCTGATTTTTGGCACATTTGTTAGATAAGGTGGAGTTTTGGGAAGATCTGTAAATTAGCCACGGGGTAGTGTTTTTATGGCCATTGATGAGGCATGTGTTGCTTTTGTTGGTACTTTCTTCTGCTAAAAGATATCCAGAATACTTGGGGTCTGTCCTGCGGCTGCGTGGCTGCTGCTTGCAGCCTGACTCCAGGAACAGCAGTTATATGTTGGTAATATTTGCCTATAGAGTATTTTGTAACAGAAAACATCTGCACCCGAAATGAATAGACCAGATCTTAATGTGACAACAGAAAACATGCTGCGACCAGCCTGTCATCATTCATTTAAGGAAGGCTAAGGAAAAAAAGAGAGTGGTCTTGATTGACTAAGCATCATGGCTCTGCGGGGAAAAGCTCTCAGAGAAACCTAAAACTCATCCGACAAATTCAACCCAGCAGATTGCAAGCACACCTCACGTAAAATTCTCTATAGAGTCACCTTCCCATTGACTTAAAATCTGAAGCCAAAGTGTAGTAGGACAAGAACTGCTAAGCTTCCTAAAATCATCCCTTTCTGTCTGTTTACTACAATGGAGAAGACATTAGACAAGGTTATTGCAGGTCTGGAATGCCAGTCCCTGACTTGAGAAACCCTCGTTTGGGTCTGCCATTCCTGGTCAAGAAATTAACTTTGTTCCCTTTGGCAGAACATTGGGTTTGTCCAAGACTGGACGCCCTCCTGAGCTGGAGCTGGAGTTGGAGTGCCCTTGTAGACCTATTTTCCCAATTTCCACCTTTCTCTGAGCCTCTTGCACTCCGCAGGACATGGTGAGAGCATCTGAGGTGCCATGAAGTGTCCTTTACCTTTAGATAATGGGAAGAGGTTACCCAAGGGCTGCCCTGCTGCCGTACGTGCATGACAACGTCCACGACATGCCATTATTTCTCATTCAGAAACAGCCTTTGCTTCTGCTCATTGCAAACTGAACAGCTTTCAGCTATGATGTGACTTACTTCCTGTGATTAATGTTTCTCTGATAAACTGCTTCTTGTGGTGGCCTGCCACCGAGGTATCCATTCCAAAGACACCGTAATAACCAAGCAGATGTGCTGAGCCAAGCATTTCTCCAAGAACTTTTCACAGCTAATATGCAGATAAAGTTCTTAGTGTGTTATTAAAAGGAGAAGAAATTCTGAATTTTGCCTAGACATAAGTATTTTCTAAATCCTCCATTGCTTTTCTTTGTAGAAACCAGCTACACAACCAGCTACCTAATGGTCCGCTGCCCCCCAAGGCATGTGGAGCGGATGAAGCATGTGGTTGTCCTTCTGACAATTTTCCATCTCCAGCTGCTGTCCCGAGACCTCTCAGTAACCCTGCAGCCAGGGGAACTCTGAGAACCAGCAATCTGCCAGAGGAGTTGCGTAAGTGGTTAGCAAATTTGTTCTGTGCAAGATTTTACAGCACAGCCTAACAGCTTTAGGTGAGAGAGCTCCAGAGTGGTGAAGGGGGAGGAGAAGGCAGGGGAAAATGACATTAGGACAAAGACAGCAAGAAAAGAAAATACCAAGTGTCACCACATGTGTTGGGTGTGAGTGTCTGTGTTTGCTGGGATGGAATTACCCCCTTGAATCCTGAAAACATAATGGTCGTTAATTGCTTGTTAATTTGTTTACAAAAAGTAAATACTGTTTAGATTGTTTTCATGACTCCTTGCTAAACAGGATGTCTCTTTGAGGCAGGAGGGGCTGGAGTTTACAGCAAAAGACTAAAAACAAACAAAGCCTGAGGGGTAAAGTGTTTCTGCCTGTCCCAAACCAGACAAATACGTTGAGCCTTGACCTCAGTTTCTCCCTGAACTGGTGACATGCTGAGGGCAGCACAGGCTCTGCCTGACATGCTTCTGTTGTCACCAATGCCATAGATGCATTCACCCTCCGACTCTTAGGGGAAAGTCAGATTTCAGAAAAATAGCTTCTTTCTGAATGCCAATCTGACTAGTAGGTGAGATGTACTATTGCAAAGAGCCCTCCACAGCTCTCCTGAGGTTTTGATTTTTCCTTTATTCTTCATCCTGCATATCACCTTTCAAATCCAGAGAGTCACATCTCTCTGCCCTGTAGGAGTGAGTTGTGATACCAGATGCCACTCTTGGATAGACCCTACTGTATCAGTTAGTGTGTCCTCAGTGGAGGAATTACTGGGTAAAACAGGGTCATCTGTGGTACGTGCACAGCTGGATTAGATCAGCCAGCTGCTTTACCCTGATGCAAAGCCATGAAAACCCCTCCCACAAGGGCAAGGACATTGCTGTCACCAGCCATGCATCCTGCCTGCACAGGGTGTTAATGCTGCTCCAAGGAGAGGCAGTATGACATGCATAAGGGCCCTTCCAGCTCTGTCATATCAGTCTGGGGAAAGCTGTGCTGCCTGCAGCCAGTGCAGGTAACTCGAGCTGTGGGTGAGAGCCCAGGCTCAGGTATGCCCAAGTGCTGGGAAAAAGCAGCTCTGGCCACAGGGCAGGAGGAGCAGCAGAGGAATTTACCATCTGCAGCTTGCCAGTAAGGCAGGAGGAGCTCAAATCTAGAGCAGGGTTTTGTACAGGGGGTTGGTTTCAACACTGAGCCACTGCGCTATCCCACATCCATTTCATAAACAATCCAAAGAGACCTAAGTGGGCAGAACCTGCAGTGTGGTGGAGAAGGAGGGCTGTGACAGTGTCACCCTCTGAATGGTGTATTTAAAGGAGGGCTCTGACAGTGTCACCCTCTGAATGGTGTATTTAAATGTGTTACATATTCATACAGACTCTCTCTCCCAGGCAAGGTCTTTATAACCTACTCAGTGGATACGGCAGTGGAGGTTATGAAATTTGTGAACTTCCTGTCTGTAAACGGATTTCAAACTGCTGTAAGTATTCCTGCCGGAAAAAATGACTTTCAGCCACGGAAGAGACTTTTTTTAAAAAATAGCAGAGGCAATACACTGTCCATTTAAATTTTTTTCTGGTTATCATCACATTTTGTAGGCTAAAGATACAAATAGAATGAACTAGCCTTGGTTTTGCAAGATGTAACTTAAATGATCTGCCTTTTTGTTTATTCTTCTTTTAACTGACTTTTGTGCTTTGAAATATGCTTTAATAATGATCCTGTAAAATTTCACTTAGTGACACCAGATGGGTAATAGTATGAGGTTCTGTGAGCTATTCCATTAATATTGTCTCATATTTGATCTGTAATATCAGTATTACAAAAGGTCAATTTTATGTTCTTCTCATCGTACCTTTTATTTTCTCCAATGCTATTACATCATTGATTCTTCAGATGTGAGTAACTTTCTGCTAAAAAAGATCTAAAAGTAGATTCTAAAATTCACACAGCCTTATGAAACAGCCCATCTCATGGTTTCATTTGCTTTGTTATCCCTTTAAGAGGGATTTTGCTTTGTTATACTTTCAAAAGGGATTCTAAAAATCATTGGCCTGAAAGGTCTGTGTCATACCCTCTAATCCCACAAGCCATTCAGATTTTTACTGAATTTCTCATGAGTTTGCTTCATGTTAGAGGCCCATAGAGGCTCTAGGATTCAGTGTTCATCAAAATCTTGATTCATATTTTCTTATTTCAAGAGCATATGCTATCTGACCTCTCAACCTTCACTCTTTGGCTCCAATTCAGGAAAGCATTTAAGCAAGTGGCTATCATTAAACTGAATGAGACTCAGTGGGGAGCTTTGCACATGCTTATTTATTTTCATGAATCAAAGATTTTTTTACAGAGACTGTAATTATACTTCTCTCCAGCAGTTCTGTACTATGACCAATTCATAAGAAAGCTTTTGGGCACCATAGCTTTACAGAGTAGAAGGCTCATTAATAGCACCTTTGCTGGACAGGCAACTCTTGGAGCCTGTTGAGGAATAACAAATACAGCAAAATGGCCCCAAAGCTAGGAAACAAGTGGGCTGTCTGCATTCAGAAAGGGAAAAAGAAAGACCTGAGAGCAGATCATGACTCTTATCTTGAAAACTTGGAGAAGTTAATACTTATTCCATTGGTCACAGTCACTGATTTCTGGTTTCTGGGTTTACTGGGTGTGCAGAGAAGCAAGCAGTGTTGGTCATATTCAGTCCTATGAAGTGCTCCTCTGCTGTGCTGTCACTGAAGTCTGGGTGACTGCACCCAGTTATCAGTGACCTGGCTGACTTCCCACCACACACCCTGAATATTTAGTTCAATATGAAGCTAAAGCTTTAAACTCAGTATACCCTTGCAGTCAGAAAATAGCAGGCATTTGCAGCTATACAGATGAAGAAGGTGGGCAGCACCTTGTTCTCTCCAGTAGAAAATGCCTGGGAGTTGGGGACTGGCAGGGCAGGCAGTCAAAGGGCCAGCTGAGTGGAAGCCCAAGGATGTGCCTGCAGCAGCCCCTCTCTGCCTGCCTGCTGCCTGTCCAGCTTGACTCCAGACTGCACGGAAAGGGGAGAAGTGCGTGTAGATGTTTTCTTCCTAAGGGACTTGGAAATGCTTGTCATAAACAAAGAAAGGAGTAGGTGCTCTATCAGTGCCGTAAAACGGGGAGGAAGGGTGAAGGGATGCTCACCACGGACTTTCATTCTCTTGCAGATTGATATCTTTGAGGACACGGTACGAGGTATTGACATCATTAAGTGGATGGAGCGCTACCTAGGTGATGTATGTAAGGGCAATTTAACCTTGTTTATAGCAGAGGTGACCTGAGGAACATGGTTGAATTATTCTAATACACAGCAGGGACAGAATGAAAATGCAAGACCCTACTGTTGTCTTCCCTGCCCCTGTAGAAATGGCAGTGGCATTGCAGAGAGAGTGTAGGCAAATCTCACTCACATCTGTATCTGATGGTCCCAGGGCTCTTTCTTTAAGAAATGAAGTGCTGGTCCTGGCATTCTTGCAAAATTCTAATGCTGCCTGTTACATCCAGCCTGAAGCTGCCACTGGAAAAGTTATTCCTCCATCCCCTTTTTAAATAGTGGGGTTTAGCTGTGCTTGGTTACAATGATACCTGCATTTCATCCCAGGCTGCATAGTCATGGCTAATGTTCATCCTTCTCACCTGTAGCTTTTACAGTGATATCTAAAATACTGAAGGGTTCTCCTGGGTAAACCATCCTACATTTAAACTGGAAATCGGTATTCTCTTGGTTGATATATAGATTTGCTCTCATCACTTTGTATCTATCTAAGCAGTAAAATGGAGATTTATCTTGCTGCCAGTCCTGTCCCCTGCAACAACAACTTCCTCTAAAGTTCCCCTGAGCAGTGATTGCACATCTCCCTTAGGATCAAGCCAAGTGGTCGGACTATATCAGCACTGCTGGGTGCAAACTGGCAATTCTGTCGCTGGACAGGAGCCATCATGGGCTGCCTTCCTTGGATTCTTGCTTGCTGAGTGGCCACCGATCTCTGACTCACCCTGGCCAGATCTCCATGGTTCAGGAACAGGATGACAGAAGTGGTGGACTCTCCTCCACCTGAGCAAGGAAGCTCAGCCATCTGAGCCAGCCCTACACAGGTTTCCTGAAGGTGTCCATGCAGGCCCTACACAGGTTTCCTGCAGGTGTCCATGCAGGCAGGATACAACTGCATGCAGAGCCAGCCTGGGACCTCTGCCATGGAAATGCAGTCATGCCTACTGGGTCTTGCATCAGGACAAATTAGGCTTGGGCTCACTGTGTGTAATGTAGGTAATGAAACCAGAAGACATGGTGACTTTGCTTTTGCCAAAAATATCATTGTCACTTAAAATACAAGCTGGCAGATCTCCTCTGGGACTTGTGCACAGTCAGTAGGAGAAACCAGTACATGCAGAGAACAATCTCCTGCCTCCACCTGAGGATCTTTCTCTGACTACCCACCCCAGAAAAGTTTGGATTCCCTCACTGACTGTAGAGGCAGTTTCTAACTTCAAAACCCTTACATGTGTGTGGAGGAAGGGACTGCTTGGACACAAGCAGAGGAAAGTGTGCAACTGGGCATGTCTCTTGCAAACCCTCAACATCTGTAAGTGCTTACACACATGTCAAGCACAAGCAAAAGTAATTCAGGAGTATGTTGAGTCAGTGAAAGGGATAATGGCTCCTTACCGTATTTGACCCTGTGGTGGGGCAGATTCTCTGGATACAGCACAGAAGGAAAGAGTTAATTACGTGCCAGGCAGACTGTAAGATTTGGAAGCCTTACTCAGGCTTCATGTGCTGGGGATGAAAGGCAGACCCCAGGTGAACACAAGTAAGAAGCTTTCATCTGCTGCATTTCAACTGGCCTGCCATTAAGGCAGAGAGATGTTTCCCAGATATAAAGGATGGCCCCGCTCTGGAAACCTGAGCTCCGTGTCAGGCTGGGATTAAACAGGTCAGAGGCAGGATCCGGGCTGTCCTAGCAAGGTGGAGGAGCATTGCCTTCAGCCCATCATGACAGAGCTGCCAGGTACCCCTAAACCTGTCCAGGCCATCCGCAAAAGCCACCCTCTCTGCACAGCCATGTCTCTGCACACTTTGCCACTAAGATCAGCAAGAAAAGACATAATTTCTGCCACTGAGAGCCCTAGAAGTAGCTTCCACAGACCTCTGTCTTTAGTAGCTTTTTGTATAAAAAGCCATAGATGACTAAAGAGATGCACTTCTACATAAGCTGTTGGAAAACATTTGTGTCTGAATTTAAAGACAAAAGTTTTCTGTGTATGCACATAGACACTCTACACTGATTAAAAAGTAGCTTTTTATGACAGGGATTCCAAGTGTCAACTGGTAGCTGCTAATACATCTCTTGACATTTCGATTTTCTATATTGAAATGTTGAGAAATAACGAGGAGAACGAGTGTATGAGTTCTCCTGTATTTCCTGCCAGAATGAATGAGATCCTCTTGTGTTTGCCAGGAACACAAAGATCACTTAAAACACAAACTGGCAGATTTCCGATCTGCCTCTACCAAACACGCTGCGTTTCTCAATTTCATGAAAGTGCTTTTCTCCCTAACAGAAGACGGTGATGATAATCATAGCAATCAGTCCAAAATACAAACAGGATGTGGAAGGGGCTGAATCCCAGCTGGACAGGGATGAACACGGCTTACATACTAAATACATCCACAGGATGGTAAGCAAGGACATGAATTTGCTGTTTTACAAAGACTGCCTCTTCTTCTCAAAAGACAAATCTGTCTCCAAATGGCAGGTTCTTTGCTTTGTTTTCCCTAATCCCCATAGTTAAACACCCCTCTTTGGAATTCATTAATCCTTCCTCTCATCAGCTCCGTATGCTCATTAACATCTGCTAAGAGGTTCAGGGAAGAAAAATCCTATTAAACATGCTCATCTTATTTCTTCATATTCTTTATTGTTCAGTGTTTTTCCCCTCCTTCACCTTCTTGAGCTCTTGTATAGATAGCCCTGAGCACAATCTTATCTAACAGTGCCTGACCTTCCTCCCTCTAAACCAGCCCCTGTTGCTTCAGCCATCCTGGAGCTGAGGTCTTTTCTTAGGCAGCAGTAGAGGATGAAGGATGAATTGCTAAGCAAAGGCCAGAGATACAATGTGGGGCTCCTGGGCTGTGCATGGTGCCAGAGGACCAGACACCCATCTCTACAGCCTGTCACAGGATGCACATTCAGCCCAGAAGAGCCCATGGAGCCATGGAGCTGATCCTTTCTCCCTGGGTTTGCAGTTAGCTGCATTTCTCAGCCTGTAACCCATCTGATCCCCCAGCTGGAATCTGCAGTTGGGTTTTTCAGAAGCTGTCACCAGCAGCTGAGCTCTCAGCAGTACTTTGCTGTCCACACCAGCCCTGGGATGCCTGTGTCCAGGGCCATGGGGAACAGGCTGGGCCCTGGCTCAGACACAGACCTGGCCTCTGGCTGAAGTCTTTCACCTGTCTGTAGGCCAAGCAGGGGTGTTAGTCAAGTCAGGCTTCACCAGTTCAAGATGGATTTCATGGGATTGCACCTGCAGCTAAACCCACTATTATTTCACACCATGAAACTAAATGGTCAAGAAATGTTGACAGATCTTTCCTGTATCCTTTCTGTAGCAATGAAGAATTAGATTAAGTGGCCAAACCAAACAGCTCCGAGTCCACCAGCAATAGATCAACTAATTTAACAGAAGAGCAGTTTAAGTAAGCAAGGAATGTTTTTATACATAAGGTTCAGATGCATGCAGAGAAAAATTGTCATGTCATTACAATAAAACTGGCTTTTTGTTCTATTCTAGATGCAGATCGAGTTTATACAGCAAGGAAGTATGAACTTCAGATTCATCCCTGTGCTTTTCCCTAATGCCAAAAAGGTAACACACATGCATGCTTATATACTTTCCACATGATTAAGTGCATATTATTTTGATCACAGTGCAGCAGATGGAATCTTAAAACCCATACACTCAATTTCTTGGTTCTTAATAGCCTACAAGTAATATTCCAAAGCTTATAGGCTTATGTATTCCAAAGTTCATAGGTTTATGTACATGCAAATAAAAAACATTTCATCCACAATATAAATCAGCTTATAAATGTATTTCTAATGATGAATGTACAAATAAAAAACTAAAACTCTAATTGCCTTGAGCACTGAAAGAATTTGAATGGAGAGGGGCAGTCTATCCAGGAAGCATGCTTTTTTTATTAACCCTTTTATAATTTTGTCCAAATGCAATGCTGATGAGTGAGATGGGTAGGATTTATGACTGATGTAAGAGAGTGTCTGGAAGAGGGTGTGTTGAGAACATAAAAATAAAGAGTATAATAAATACTAAAGTACTAGACTGTTTTGTGAACTTTGACTGGCCCATCAGAGGCAAACAAAGATTTTTTAGGACTTGCAATTTCATCTGCCCTCGTTACTTGTTTTGAAGATTCATTTGAGAATAAGAAATAAGTAATGCAACAGATTTCCATCTCTTCTACCTCACTGAGAGAATCTGTTGGATTTTTACAAAGACAAAAATATTAAAAGCCTTCAGTTATAGCTTCTTCAATCTCCTGCATTGTATTCATGTTCACTTTGCATAACTAAATGCTTTGTGCACTGTTGGATAGCTATTATATTGCCCCTAGGTACAGCTGCATTTTAGAAAAGTATGGAAAAATTCTTTATATTTCTTTGGTGCCCAAATTTTGGAACGAGTCAAAATTTAAACAATATTATCAATGGTTGCAAGGCTGTGCAGTCCAACTGCACTTGCGGATTTTAGTGTAATGAAGTTCTTTATTTAAGCACTGATTTAAGATCAGAAATTTGAAAATATGTCCATGGGTTTGTAAAATATGTGAGGTCCTGTGGGTTGAACAGTACATCTGGAATTTCATGTCATTCAGATCCCTTCCTGAATGATCTCAGTCTGCTATTTACCTTAACTAAGTACCTGGAAGACAGCAATGGTGGGAATTGGGCAGGCCAGAGGCAGAGAAGCAGTCAGCATTTTTTCAGTCAGTCTTTGATGGGGGAAAAGGGCTCCTAACCTTGGGGCTTACTTGAATGCCCACCATGTGAGCAGACCACACAGTCTAGAGCCACTTGGCACCTCAAGGGTTGCAGAGAAAAGTGTTCCAGGAGGCACTATAGCTGTTTTGTGGCTCTGAGACAGAACAGTAAGTTATGTTAATTTGGGCTCAACTTTATTTATCAGAAGACTATTTAGTGTATAGCAGCAATTCTCTCAGACAGTGGGCTGTAAGGAATTTCCAGGGTTGGTTTATCCAGCTGTCTCTATCAAGGCATGAGGCTCCAGGAATCCTTCCTGCCCATCCTTTGTAGTCCACATAACCCTTCAGTTTTTTGAGAGGTGCCTTTCTCACTAAATTATGCAGATCAGCATCTTCTACTGCTTTAGTCTCTTTCTCAGCATAATCCTTTGGTACATCCCCTACCTTCATCTAGCTGCTTAATGATACTGAGGACATCATGGGTGGAAGGAGAGCACCAGAGCCTGAACAAGTTGCAGTAATGAAGTCTGGAGGCAGTCAGAGGAAGTGAGGTACCTGAAAAACTGCCAAGTATATGTACAATTGGATGATGTTGGCAGGCAAATTACTTCAATTTTGTCTTTTTTATACTGTCCTTTATACATTCAAGTATTAGCATAGCTGGCAGTGGAAAAAAGCAGAAAATGAAGATTTGGAGGTTTCATCTGGGGGATGGGGCTATTAGATGAGTTAATCTCATACACAGCACATCATAAAGCACTGCTGGTATGTGAAAATTAGTCGACCTCCAACAGGAAGAGATCTGTGTGATCCGAGGAGCGTTCATTAGGAAACTGAATAATGAGGCGAGGAAAGCACAACACACGGTTAAGGTGGAACTGGCATTTCCAGCTTCCACTCACACACTACTAAAGGAAACATGGGTCTTGCTGGTTCAAGGTTTGCATCACAACAATCCACAGAAATGTGTCCTCCTCATCTGGCCACCTGATGATGAAAGGATTAAGCCAAGATTGCCCCGTGCTAGAGGCTTCCTCTGGAAGCAGCCAAGGGGTGACATGAACAGGACTAGTTCCAGGGACGGCAGGAGATGTCAAACCATGCTCTGCACTAATACACTCTGCCTTCTGCACTAATACACTCTGCCCTCTTCCTACCAGTTTGAACTGTGGAGTTGTCAAATACTCTCCCTATGACATAGAGAGAATTTTCTCTCAGCTCACAGATACACAGCCAGATTTTAAAAATGTAATTTCCCATTACTTCCACCTGCAATGACAGATGCTGTTGCGTGGCAAGGAAAAGCCCCTTTCTCACTCAGGATAAAAGTAGCAGCTATAGCTACCCTTTACCCCTACACACCTCCCTCAAATTAAAACTATTGCCAGAGCTGATTCATGTCCAGGTGCTTTTTGCACTGACTTCATTATGGAGGGTATTAAACAAAACTGCACAAGCAGTTTTGGAAGCAAGGCACAGAGCTTGTCTCTGGATGTATAGTGCCTCTCTCATGATATCCCCACTTGCTGATTTCTTACCTACTACACATTTCTCACACCAATTTCCATATTAACTAATGAGTTGCCCATGTGGACCTCTATCAAATGCTTTTCTGAAGTCTAGACTGACTATATCTGCTGTATTTCCTTTGTCCCAAAAATGTAGTTTCATATCAAAGGCAGAGAAAGGGCTCATTTGGTAAAACCCCTGCCATATTTAATTGCATTTCCTTCTGTAGCTCTTAACAAGATTTAGTAAAGAAACAAATTCCATGTAACAATGGTATGCATGTGCATGCAAACAGTCATCTTTCTTTCTCCCAGTAACATTTGAGTCTCTTGGCCAAATCCAAAGAGCTTTGTCAAAGGAGTAAAATTCACAAAGATTAAAATCCATTCCTATGCCAAAATAAAAAGGCTAGCAGGTGGAGGCAAGAAGCCTTATTTTTGCTCCTACCAAAGGGAATGCTGTGGGATCTTAACCCTGTGCAGTGAGATGTCCATCAGGAAGAACAACCTCCACTTTAGGGAGACCACTGACCAAAGCCTATCCTTTCTCAGCCACTGGAGAAAGAGGAAGGTCAGGCTTGATAGATACCTCTGCTTGTTCAGAAGCCTAGGTGAGTTCATACTGTTGGGTCTGTAGGTGCCTGTGTGACTTACCTCCTTCTTCCTATACATAAATCCTGTAGCTCTAACAGAGTGGTTGCATCAGTTAACACAAACTGCTCCCTGAGCAGGGAAAGTGATGCAGCTTGTTCCTACAGCTGTACAGGCCAAGGAAAAGACAGCCAATTTGAGAAGCATGATCATGGGAATGAAAGGTTTGGACTGCAGCTAGGCTGTTTGCTGGCAGCAGGACATGTGCAGCCCATGCCAGGGCATCCCCTGGCGGGGTGCCAGAGATGTGTGTGCCAGCAGCTTTTTGCTCTGTCCTCTTGGAGCTAGCTCCACTAGCTTGACAGGAACTGTGCTGCTCCTAATAGGGGCTATCTTGGGAAAACACTGCTAAATAAGAGGTCCAGGGACCAAGTGCTGGATGTGCTGGCTCCTCATGTTGCTTACCTGCTGTCTCATTGTGGCTAGGTTCTGGTGTCTCCAATTCCAAAACAGATCTCTGTCTCATGGTGACCATGAACTGGTTTTGGTCAAGGATCTGTCCCTCTNGTGTTGCTTACCTGCTGTCTTATTTTGGCTAGGTTCTCCAATTCCAAGACAGATCTCTGTCTCATGGTGACCATGAACTGGTTTTGGTCAAGGATCTGTCCCTCTGTTAATTAGTGGTATTATAATAGCCCTTCACCCCTACATATCCAGGCTGTCCCTATGGAAACTTCCCAAGGCTGTGGGAACATGAGCTCTGAGCAGGCTCGTCTCCATCAGCCACTCTCCAGTGCCATGGTGGTCCCAGCTTCATTATGTTAATGGACATTAGCCAATCCCTGTGAAGGACTGCACCTTTTCCAGGATGCAGGGATTGGTGGATGTTTGACCCTGCTAATCTGGAGATGCTTTAGTCTCTCTGCAAGCTCAGCATCGGCCTCAGCCTTCTGCTCAGTTGGTCAGAGCACACCATGCTTGGTGAAGAAAGGTGCAAGGGGAGGGGGAGAGGGCTACCAGCATGTGAAATGTTCCTGTGGGGTCCCAGTCTTTCCCTGTTGATCCTCATCCCAATGTTGAACATGCTGTATGGATCCTTTAGCAGCTACTAAGGTGGCAGCCTTTCCCTGCTAGGGGCACTGAAATCTTCTCGCTCTCGCTCTCCTCTCCCTCTCCTCTCCTCTCCTCTCCTCTCCTCTCCTCCCATGTCCCTGCAGCCCCATCCTCCTCGTCCNCTCTCCTCTCCTCTCCTCTCCTCGTTTATTTTCACAAGCTTTTCGATGCCTGTCATTGACATCAGACTTCTTTGAAACATGGTGAAATTAGCCAATGTGATGGCAGAAGAGAGACAAGCAAGCTGTGAGATCACACAAAGTTCATTTATTTAAGAACCCAAATACAATTCTGAAGCCAAATTAACATTTCTTGTTGTTACAGGAAGTGCCTGGAACAGACAGAATTAAATATTCCTTGGCAGGGTGTGACGGAATCTGAAAGATTCTGGTAGAGATTCAGAAGGATTTATGGGATTTAGCTTTTCTTTTCCTTGTTTTTTTCAGGAACACGTGCCTACCTGGCTGCAGAACACTCACATTTATAACTGGCCAAAGAATAAGAAGAACATCCTTCTGCGGTTACTGCGGGAGGAGGAATACGTTGCTCCTCCAATAGGACCTCTACCAACACTCCAGGTTGTGCCACTATGAACATTATAACTGAAAGCACATGACGAGTGGTTGTTAAAGGGTTGTTCCTGGCGGGGAGCCAGCACTCTTCCAGATGGCTCTTTTTGATGACAGAAGACACTCTTTCTGCTAAAGGAATTGGTTGTCTTGGGTTACTCAGGCTCAGCTTGTTCTCTACCATGTTAAACATCTATTTCCAAAGCTGATGGGGCAGAACTCTCTTCTCTAGATTTTTTAATAAGCTACAAATGGAAAGAATGCCCACTTTTATTTTAACATCTGGTTTTAACATATTCCTTTTATTAGTCATTATAGCAAACAAATACCAGAAATAATGTTGCAATAAGTGTAAAATAAAAATTACATCCTCCTTTTTGCTCAGGGTTTCTCTAAAGATATTCCTGGTTTGTATAGCATTATTGAACCATCAATTTGTATATACACTATTAAATATATATGCCTTTTGTAAGGCAATCTTATATACCATGTCCACTTCTATTATTGCTGGGGACAACAGAGTAATGGGTTGGGTGAGGCAGATTTTCCTTAGCCTGTCTGGCATAAAGAGACTCATCTTCAATTAGAAGACTTTCAGATCTGAAATCTCTAGAGTTCCCTTTCCTTTCAGCTTGGTCCCGCACACCTGCAGCGTGTTGCAGCAATAGTCCCCAGCAGGAGAGCTGAATGCATGACTACGTGTGTGCTGCCAGTGCCATGGAACACTGCAGTACTTTTTATGGCAGGCCTTTAGCCTCACTATTGCTCTTCAGCCCTTATTTAAAACAGAGCATGTCAAAGGACAATCGGCATTTGGGAAGCCAGCGATTGTTAAAAGAAAGAAAATTGACTCCTACAATTTGCAGTATGCAGTATGGAACAATAAAATAATCAAAGATGGAGAGCCACAGGGTGCTGGCCACCAGGATGGCTCAACAACATCACGTCTGCTACAACTAAACATATTTTAACAGACCACATAAGCAAGACTTTGGTGAGGGTTTTTTGTTTTTTAACAGCCTTAACCTTACTGAGGTAACAGTGGACCCTGTTGGCTTAAAATTCTGCAGCCCTCATTCTTTAGAGCAGTCGTACCAAGATCCTCCTCAGCTTTCATATTTGTCATAGAATGACCCAAACACAGCTTTATAAAAAAGTACATGTGCTTGGTAGCCTGAGAAGAAAATTAGCACAGAAGTTGATACTTCTCATACAGTATCCAAATTATTTAATTAGCTTTCCGTGGAGGTGGTGCCAGCATGGTGTGTTGATGCATCACATGCTTTGTGGTGCTTATGGAGAAAAAATTAAAACTCAGATTTTCCTTTAGCAGATTTTTGCAAAAATAATTGCAGCCATTTAAGGGAAGGGTGTATTCAGTGTTGTCAACTCCAGGGATTTTAATTGTAGTATTTTCTGTGCTTCTTGCAACTCCAGTTTCAAAAGGGAAGTTCAACAACTGAAACAGGCTAATACCTGACGTGCCAGCAGCTTCCTGAGAAGGCACAACAAAACTGTGTTAGGCAGTGGTACTTCTAGGCACATGTGGGGAAGGGAGGTCTGTTTTTCATGTGATAAATTTTCAATTAAGAAAATAATTTTCTAGTATGTAGTGACAGCCTAAAATCATAACAGAAATTTATGTTAAATGGTCAACAAAGTAAACACAAAAAGAGTGGGATGTGGGTCGACATTTGGGGTCACCTGGAGTGCACTACAACATCGAGCTCAGCCTCTAGGTTGAGCAAGTCTCCTGAAATGCTGTGGCTTTATCTGCCAACTCAGTATAGCTGCCTCTGTTATTTTAAGATATCTGAAGTGTTTTAGCACTGTGAAATAGTCTGTCTCAATTGGCTTCTGAGCCTCTTAGCCAATTTCTGCTAATTTAATAGGGGGGACTCAAAGATACTAAGTGCCTGTGAGTTTCATGGAAAGACTTACCCAAGCAAAGGGCGAGCCCATACCCACATGCTGAGGAGGGAGAGGTTCTGGTCTCTTCCCAGAGGTGGACAGCTGGCCACCTGGCCCTGGCAGGGGGCTGGAAGGCCTTCTGGGGTACACAGCCTGCACAAGTCTGGAGAGAAGCATGTAGGGAATGAGGCTGTGTCAGTTTTGCTGCTTGCAAAGCAGCATAATAGGGAGTGCAGTTAAGCATTCAAAATGATTAGTGAGGCTGGGTAGTAAATTCCTTTCATCATTTTGGCTGTCATCCGAAAATATGTGCTCTAGATTTACCACAGATTTGCTTGGTTTGGGCCAGGGAATTTCATTAAGTAATTCCTGCATCATGTGATGCACAAGGTTGCATTAAATGGTCCGGTGATTATTTCTATTCTTCTGTTTGAACGATCCTTTTCTGCAAAACAATACTAGGAGAGTGAGGAAGAAAAACTAAGCTTTGCTATTTGGGAAGTACAAAGAGCCCAATCTATTTAACTGCTGGGGCCTTTTTTTTTTTTTTTAATCGAATAACAATTCCCAGGATTCATTGATCTTTACATTAGTTAGAGCATCCTACAAGGACAGAAACCATGATGGGGAGAGTGTGAGTAATGAGCTAGCAGCCTAGTGAATCATTTCCCCTAAAGCTTTGTATTTGCAGAGAGACAGATGGTGGGAGCTGTGAAGAGGGAGAGGCAGGAGAAAAGCCGGTTTTTGCAAACACCAGAAGTATAGAGGATGGTGAAGGAAGAAAAAAAAAAAAAANAGCACTAAACAAATGTTAGCTAAAAAAAAAAAAAAAAAAAAAGAAAAAGAAATAATCAGCAGGTAAGAAAGAAGAAGAGGCTGAGAATACACCAGCTGTTTCAAAACTAATGCATTAATGTTAAAATGGATTAGGGTTAAGGGAAAATACAAAAAGGAAATTGCAGAAAACAAGAGCTTTGTGTCTAAGAGAGAGAAAATTTACCAAGAGCAGCCCTAAATATATATTTGTAGATGAACTCTTGAGTCAGTTATTAAGTGCAAATAACAGAGAAGTAGCTGAAAGTGTGCAAGACTCCATCCTGCAGGCTGACATCCTGCTGCCCAGCTGGAGCTGCCAAGCTGCAGGCACCCACAGAGGCAAAAGGCATCACTTGGATGGCGACAGCACCAGGGGTTTTTCTCACAGCACTTGTACATTTGCATGGGGTGTGTGGGAGAGGAAATCCATTGTCCCTAACATGGAAAGTAAGCAAACAAAGAGAGTTACATACTTAACACTGGGATGAGTGCAGCATTAAGATAGAAATAGAGGATTTAGAGACAGCCTGCTTTGAAGGCTTCCCAAAACTCAGATGACATTAATGCATGTATAGATTTTTTTATGCAAGTAACCTGTGTGATAAAAATAGGGTTGCAAAATTTTATCCTACAGTTAAGTTAGATCGGCCTTTCCAGAGAGGTATGAGTAGGGTGATTGGAGTACAAAGTTAATTTAATAAAGCCTTGTACACAGGCCAAGAAATGCTGCCCTAAGAGCTCTTTTGCTCCTGGTAGGGTCTTAACTGCTATCATTTGATGCCATTTAAGAAAATAAAGCAGCAGACTTCTCTGCAGCCCCTCTAGGACCACCAGCAAGGCAGGTAATGAAACTGGCTCATTAAAACAGCTCCACCAAAGGGTCCCTTGCTGAGAGCCTTTCCCTCATCTCCAGCCACTGAGCAGACTGCAGGTAGGGGAGACATGGGCATCTCAATAACAGCATCAGTTTGGGCAGTGAACTTGGGCAGTGTGGTCAGGAAGCTCCACAATGAGATTTAAAAAGCAGCAATTCCCACCATTTAGGATGCTTCTGGGTGGTCAGATGGAGGTGCTGGTAAAGTTGACAGAGACCCCTTGTCTTAAAAGGGAAGGGGATGTGGGAGGGAAGAATTGAGAGCTCTGTGTCCTTGCAGTGCAAGAGGTCTACTTTGGTAATGAAGTAAAACATGTCTCAGAGGGTTCCCTCACCTTCAATGTGCAGAACAGGTACACGTTATCTTCCAAAGCAAACATCTCTCTTGTTACACTTTGGCTTTAATTTAACAGGTTCCTCCATGCCCACATCTGTAGCAGTCTGGTAATGTTATGCCTGTGTTTGGGAAACAGATCCTGCCTGGAAGGTCACAGCTTTCGTCAGCCTCCTCCTCCACCATCCTTTATCACGATGTTGCTGCAGGGAAGCACTGCCACAGCACCCAGTTCACAGTACTGATGGGCTGGCACTGCCTCTTCTCCCCAGAACCCACAACATGGGTCTTCTGCAGAAGTTCCAGGCTGGCACACAGCACATTGGTATCATTACACAGCTCCAGTGGGTCACTTTTCCTCGAGCAATGGATGCTCACATGGTCCCCTCAGCCAGCATGAACCACACTGGCACATGAACATCTCACAAAAGCTACTTGCAAAACCCTCTCTGAGACATCAGACACACCTCTCCCACCTGCATATTACAACCAGTGCAGGAAGAGGAATGCCTGTATTTATGTAGTATTTGTATTGCAAGTCATTGCTCACAGCAAGAGGTGTTCTCTGGGCTGCAGGGAAGGACATCTGAGCAAGCAGAGGCTCCACTGCCATGGCACAGGGGTGCTGGATGCTGCTGCCCACACAGGCAAAGCCAAACCAGGCTCTGAGATGCCAGACCACAGAAGAAGGCAGCAGAGTAGCAGCCTGTCCAATCCCTCTCCAAATTAGGCCAAGAATAAGATGGAATTGCTTAGCCCCACTCCAGCCTTCATCGGCTCAGAGCCCAGCCTCAGCTTGATCATGGAACAGTGCACAGACCACCAGCTGTGTGTCCCTGTCTGTGGCCAAGATCACTTGTAAACAAACAAAAAACCTTCTAAAGCTAAGTTGCCCAGCCTAACCAGATCTGCCAGCTGGGCTACATTTCAAGGGCTCGCTGATGTAGATGGGACCAAACAAATACAAACATAAATACTCCCTGCATCGTGGCTCTGAGCACTGCATGCCACTGCACAGATCCATGCAAACTGCAAGAAATGTCACCAAAAGTAAAGGCAGGGTTTTAAAAACCATTTGTTCTTTATTAAAAAGTATCAGGGACCTAACCCTGGGGTAAGGGGAATTTCACAGCAACCTCTGCAGACACCAAGTCCTTGGGGCTAACAGACAGATCCAGGGAATCTCAGGTGAAACTTGGATGAACCCAGTGGATGTAAATCCCCTCAGGACTGGCTACTGTGGAAGGGGGACCTGCCAAGGAGTAGGAAACTTCCCAGGACCTACTTTGATGGTTGGGCAGATGAAGACCTCTCTGTCTGACTTGTATCATTCTTCTAAGAATGGGAAAATGCACACTGTTGGAAAGCTCCAGAGAACCTCAAAAGTGTGGATTTTGTGGGGTGCAGAAAAAGGTACTGTAATGGCAGACACTGGACAAACCCCACCCCTCAAAAAACCTACTAAAATAGTTAATAACTAAAATTGATTTTTAAAAAAATCATGACTAGCACTGCAGTGAGCTCATTCTGTCTAAATTTCATTCTTTGGATTTCCCACTTTTTTTCTAAGGAAAATAGTATTCTGGAAATACTATCTTGGAGGCTTTCTTCAAAGTTACCTTCCTTTACTTGGGCTGACAGTCCTTACAGCATGTCTGTTCTGTTTTTCATCAGCTACGCCCAGTGAAAACCTGGTACATGTGATGCATTGTGACTGCCACGTTCAGCACTGCAATGCTCTCATGCCAGCCTTGGGATTTCCAGCAAGCAGCAGGTGCTGCAGTCCACTGTTAAAAACCCTGCAGTCTTCAAAGGCAGAAATTCAGTGAGAAAGACTTCTAAACAGATAACACTACTGGGGATTGAGTTGAACATCCCAGAAGCAGCGAGTGCATTAAAGAATCTTTCATCTCTAGGCTGGGAGAGGGAATTGAGCCCAGCTTGGCACTGACCAAACCCAGTCCAGTCAGTATCTGGTAGCATCAGTTCTCAGTGGGTGCTGTGTGCATCTCACACATGTGCAAATGCACACAGCCAGATGCTCCCACCAGAGTTTTCCTCTCAGAAATTCCCCCCAAACAGACTGTACAGAGACACTGAAATCCATCCACAGCACTAGATAAGGTACTAGTGGTTTCCAAATGCCAAACCAACAGCATACAGAGGATAACTGACCACCCCTCTTTACAGCAGACTAAAAATATCCCTACCAGCAATGGTTCCAATTGCTCAGTACTGGCTTTCCCCACATACAGGGCAGAGAATCGTTTGGAAAACAGAGATTTTATTCTTCACTTTATTACTGCACTGCTGCAGACAGCAGAAAGTTACCCACTCACTCTTCTGCAGCTTTCCTTAGCTAAGAAGCTGAGACAATAGTAAAGTGGCCATTTAGGTAAGGTTGCTGAAGATTCACTGATTAAAGAACCACGTACCTACAAAAATTATTGATTTTTATGGGTCCATTCTCCTCACAGCCTTACAAGAGACAGTTTTTTCCTTGAAGCACCAGCTGTGTAGAAGCTGAAACAGCAGAAAGCCAGCAGTAAGATTATCCCAAAAGACCGATGAAGGGGAGCTCTTAAAATAGGCACAATAGCACCTGAGAAGACAGACAGAGTACAATAAAGAAGTAAGAAAGAGGAAAGGAACTACACTGTAATAAAATTGAATGCAGTAGAAAAATTAATCAGCTAGCATAGATTCATCTCTTTTGGTCTCTTTTTTCTTTCTATTTTTTTAAGAGGTAAAATAACTTAGCATTTACTAGTTTTAAAAGAAGAGAAAAAAGAGAGAAAACCAGTATTTTCCTCCAGGCTTTTGTGTCCCATTTTAACTTAGTAGTTGGCAACCAACCTACTAAAGCAGCACAGTCCCTCCTGAGGACACAGTCACACTGATGACAATTTGACATATCAGTATATCAGCAGTCAAGAGACACAAGGAATGAAAACTGCACATCTCAGACCCTAACACTGATTGATGTAGTCAAGACTCCTTGCTCACTCCAGGCTGGAGTTAATTATTCCCAGGAGTAATTAACAGGTTGAATTTTAAGCTCTGGGCTGGATGGACTTGGCATTGGAGAGACAGGTTTCACAACTGCCTCAAAGCAGTGCCCAGACAATGGTGTGAATTTTGTGACCTGCTTTACTGGAGCTATACAAGGGGAAAAGCACCATCCTTATCAAACCAGGTTATCATTTTTCTGTTGCCCATATTCCTCAGTTGTTCACACTTCCCTGGTTTTGATGTCTTACAGAGTAGCCTGTCTTGAACAGCCCGATGTTCCAGGCCCCAACAGCAGTTTTTTTCACTACAAAAAATATGTTGATCCAGGGACCCACATCAGGCTCAGCCTGTGCATCCCTACACAAAATCAACACTGGATGTGATGTGGCGCTGTATTGCCTTCACATGAAGTGAAATAAGAGGTGTAGTTCAGCAGTGCTATTGTATGGAGAGAGGGTGGTGCTTGGGCAAAACTATCCAGGGCATTTCTATATTAAGTATGGTCTAAGCCTACATCTGTGGTGATGCCCAAACTGGTCTTTTGCAGAGGGCAAGAAGACAAGCCTTGATGAGACACTGTCTGTGAAACAGCATTGGTGAGAAAATCCAGTGAGTGCCAGGAAATCTGGTGTCACATTGCTTGTGGCAGAGCTCAGTAAAATGAGCTCTTCAAGGAGGCAGAGGAGTCCTTGGCCTACCTGCTCCTTACAACCAGGGCATTTCTTAGGTACATCACAGGGAAAGGCATTTATCCTACCAGACATATGGGGTACAAGCACAGGTTGCAAACAGCGTGTCTGAGAGCTCCAAGCCCGTCAGACTCAGTGCCTCAACCCCTTGGTGCACACGGGGATTTAGCAAAGGCATTTCATATCAACCCAGCTATCAGCTCTGACTGTCATGCTGTAGATGTGCAAGATGTAAAAGCATGCTTTCAGTTCTGATTTCTCTTTTCTCTCACACGCTTCCATTAGGGAACCTCTAATCAAAAGAAGAATTTTTCATAATTTTTTGTGTGTTGCCTGCATTTTACAACATTAGAAACAGCTATGTAGATACAGCTGCCTTGTGCCTAATGCTGAATACCAGAAGGCTGTTCTAACGAAGAGCTTACAGTCTGACTCTATCTGGGATTTGAGTGGCTAACTAAAATCCTTTGCAAATTATCTGTCACTTCTTTGTAAGCCCTGCTTCCTTTCTTTACGTCTGAATTCGGACTGGGGATAATGAACTTCCTGTATCAGGGACTGGGATACAAGGAAATTCATTGTACACTCACCAAGGAAGAGTACATCAGTAAGTAGCTTATGAGGCAGCTCTGAAGGGTCTTATTAGAATGACTTATTCTCCTAGTTTCAGTGGTTTGATTAAGTGCATCATGTGATAAACACTTATAATGAACTTCTTCAGATGCTGCCAGGGAAAACCCAGCAGATAAAATGCAGAATCCCTTGGCATTGCTCTCTGCATAACAAACTGATTACAAAGATGGAAAAATCATGCAATTCACTGGCTTCTCCCACTCAGGATAACACAAGAATGTTATACAATTTTCTCTTTGCTGCCCCAGATTAAAGTATCCTTGCTACTCAGTCCAGTTCAAACTAGTCCATTTTTTCTCCTACAAGTCACCAGGCAGATTACAGCTAAATGTAACTACTTGCAAGAAAGTCTAGTCATGCTTCTGAATGATTCCTTTCTTAATAAAGAAAACAAAATAATACAAACAAACATGGAAACGGTTAGAACTAGATGATCTTTAAGGTTGCTTCCAACCTCAACCCTTCTATGATTCTATAGGGAAAAAAAACCCCAAAGAAATAAAAAAACACCTTAACATAAATTCACAAGTAATATATGCTAATTTGGTTTGTTTAAAAACAGCAGGCCATAGTTCAGAGCATCCCTTGCAGTTTTGTCCTGGCCAATACCTGTAGGACCAATGAACCAAGGTAATACATCAGCATCTGCTCTGCTCTCTCCTCACCCCCAGTTTGCAGCTTCGTTGCTTCTCCTTCTCAGCAGCACAGCCTCTCTCCTTTACTCTCCCAAGCAGTCTCTGCCTAACAAGCTACAGCACCTCTGCAAAAGGCATCCTGGTTCTGGAGCATGGGATGTATGCACTGGTGCCTGTCCTGTTAGCCAGCATAAATTACAGCACTGCTTCTTCAAGGCCAGCGCTATATCCCTGCCTCGGGTGTCAGCTGGAGCAGGCAACTGTTTCCACTGGGTGTGGAAAAGATGTCAGGAAGCATGCACAGAGAGAGACAAGTGCTGGACTCTTAAGTGAGGTAATTGGTATTACTTGGGACCCTTAATTCAGTAAAAGGTTAATGAGGGCATCCCCTTCCTTTAAGCTAGTTACTGACTGGTTTTCCCTCAGTCCAGATCCCAGACTTTACAGAGCAGTAGCTGAGATGGCAGAAGCTGCAAAGCCAGCCCACAGTAATGCCTGCCCTCAGGCTACCTTGCTCCATATCATCCCACTGAGTAATCAGCTCTTGAGGGTCACTGGGTGAATTGCCTTAAAGGGAATTGCTTTGGCAGTTCAGGTGTCAGTAGAAACAACAGGGTAAAGGGTCACCTGACACCTGGCAGGTCACCTCAGCAGCTCTGTCCTGCCTGTCACCAGTAGGTCTGATAGCTGCCAATGCCACAGAGTGGAACCAAACTGGCAGTGCTAATTGCTCCGATGCCTCAGGTTTTAGCTTTTATATTTTTCAGATTCTGAACTGCTTTAGTGTGTAGTTCTGAGCTTCATATTAGGGGATAGTAGGCTCTCTCTACAGAGTAGGTGGACAAAACAATTCCTTCTCTAGCTGGGGACCAAGGATAAATGATCCAAATTTCAGGCCCAAGAGCATAAACAACAGTGGACTGAAGAGAGAAAAACAAGAAGGGAGGGATTTCATAAGCTAAAGCTCTAACTGGACAATTAACTCCAATATGCTAATAGATCAGAACTTATAAAAGTGTGAGACCCCGTGACCGGTCACCCATTTTGTGACCATTGTGGGCCCATCTTGGGTGTAGCCCTGGCTGGGCTCTTGTGCTGCCCCAGGTGTATCCACTGAGGCCTTTTAATAAATACCTACTTTATTGCTTAACTCTGTCTAGCCTCTGTTCTAGCTCAGCCTTCACAAGGCATCACCTCCATCAGATGCATTTCCCTTGCATTTCCCTCCTGCCTGCCACAGGGCAAGAGTGCCCAGCCTGGCACAGAAGTTGCCATCACCATCACTTGTACAGCATCACTAGAAAGCCTGCTCTGGCACAGCACTTGGGAGAATGATCTTGGTTATGGCTGGCATTGAACTGTGCTCCCCACTCCATCTGCTTCCCATGCCCAGGAGCAGTGCCACATCCCTTGTGTGCTGCACTGAGCATCCTGCTAAACCACCCCACTAAATACTAGCTACCCTATCCCCAGATGTGCACAGACACACAGACAGCCTTGCAAGTGAGATCCTGTGCTGGCAGTTTGCACCCACACTAGAGCTGGCCCAGAGGCAAGTCTAGGAGCATCCTGAAGTACAATACCAAGGTGTTAACATGCTACATGAGTCGACAGCCTCATCACACCTAGGGCAGCTGTTACAAAGAGATCTAGGGAGGAAACACTTGCCAGATGAAGCACACAGGCAGGATGAATTGTCAGATGAATTACAGCGCTGGTGGGGGGAAGATGCCCTGCTCCTTGGCTTGACCATCAGAATGCTTATCCATCAGTTCTGTTTTGAAGAAGAGTCCAGCAATAATGCTGGACCTAAAGTCCTAGAGGATGGTAAAAACTGTTTGTGTTTTTTTCAAGCAGCCAACCTGTAAACACAACAGCAGTTTAAAATGTACATCAAACTGTATCTGAGCTTTCTTATGTACCCTTACTAGCCATTAGGTTTCCCCAGGCCATGCTATTATTCAATTAATAGGATTGCAAGCTATAACTGAAGGGATAATACACCTCTCAGAACTCATCAGTTGTGATGCCATGTGAGAAAGAGGCCTTATCTTGATTTATTTTACAGCCAAAGGGAATTCATGTATCTAATAGCAAGAAAAAAGGTATCTTCAAAACATGGTTCTATGCAATCAGTAAGAATCAATAACAATAACAATGCTGCTATTAGACTCAGTCATCAGAGAACAATGGAATTTTAAATCTGTAAACCAAGCAAAAATTTGCACATTCAGTCATTTCCACTTGATAAAGGAGCCTTCCTCCTACATGACAAAACAGGTAAAGGCATTTGTGCTTTAAATCATGGATGCTAACTTATCCACAATCTAGTCTGAAACTGTGAATCAATTTGGAGTGCCATTCAGCAGCAGCCTTCTTACTGGTCTCATACTTGTATGTATTAAACACTGTCCACAGATTTCCTTTGTAGGCCTGTCCCTGGGGACTGAAAACCTGGTATACTCAACTCATAAATAAAGCTAGTGAGACATGAGCAAGAAAAAACATAGCATACTTCTGGGCATCACTCCAGGAAAATAAATATGCAAGATGGCACATCACCCTACACAAAGCTGGCAAAGGTAAAATAACATTTGGGTTCAATCATTATGGAAAATAAAATAATTCTGTGTGCATATGAACACGCTGATCTTCCACTGAAACAAAAGGGCAAAGGTAAGACTGGAGTTTGACTCAGAAGAAAATAAACCTCCTGGAAACAGTTGTGGCTTATTTAACCAAATTGAGGGAGTCAAGTCTGAATCTGATCCCTGGCTTTCAGAAGGCCCTTGAATTCTCTAGGAATGACCAACATCATTTTTTCCTATCTCTGTGGTTCACAACTCTTCTTATGGCACATGCTTGCTTTTAAATTCTAGGTATACCTTTTCCCTCAACAGCTACGATGCATGACTTTATACATCAGTATTAAAACATAGTAAAGAACAAAAGAGGAGGAATTGTCCTGCTTTCCTACAATGGGTTTGGATGAACATGCCCTCCTGTTTCCATCAGTGCTTCACTCTTTTTTTCTCGAATAGGATATTACATTTACTGGCATTGACTCTTTCTTCAGAGTTTATTATTTTGCTCCCCTTCTGCTCTTCTCTCATTTTCAGTCTTTTCTGCTTTTTTTTTTTTTTTTTCTTTTTTGTCTAGTCTCCTGAATCCTTATTTTCCTATTAGGCTTTGCACTTTCTAATCCCCAGGTTAGTTTACTGTTGTTATTTATGAGATACTGACAAGTTTAAGCCAATCTATATAAAGTATGACAACAACAGGATTGCACAGAAATACTCATTATTTAAGGGATGAATTGGCAGAAGACACATCCTGCAACTATGCAGATTGCAGACAGATGTCTACCTGTGTTTTTTGGCTGTGATTTGGAAATGTACAGAATTCTTCGAGAGCAAATGTGATGTGCTCTTGGCAATTTTAATTTCATTATGGATTGGTCCATATTTTTGCTTTTAGGGATGATGGCTTACTGTTGTCTTATAACTGTTTGCCTGGTGATGTTTGCTGGCAATTTTGCTTGTGTTCTTAAATTTTATACATGACAGTAGAACTGCACACTTGCTGCGCAGACAGAGGTTTAGAACAAGCTATTTATTGATGCCACATTCCATAAATAAGATTCAAAATTTGGACTTTAAGGAAAATATCTTAAAAGTAGTGACTCGCTCTATTTCACATATTGTTTGCTTGGGTACTCTTACTGTTACCTTCTGTGTGCATTTTAAAATTACTTTATCCTTTGTATGACTGAACATGCTTATGCTATCTGGTATTGCTACTCGCATTGCACAAAGAACCTGCAGGAAAGATATTAATTTCTGTGATTGAATGATTGCTAAAATGTAGCACCAGAGTTCAATGAGAGGTATATATGCACATCTGCTGGAGTTGCACATTTGTTTATAGGACTGCAAGGGCTGGCATAGTTGATATAGCACATGTAAGCCTTGAGGCACCTGGAGATTTTAATTTGGACAACAGAACACTCAGCGTGCCTTTGTATGTGAGAATCCCAAGGGTGCAGGAGTACAACAAAAGGAGAAAGGGGATTGTGTGGGATATCTGCACATCTAGCACCCATCATTACTGGTAGGTAACTCATTCTCTGTTTTCCTCCTAGCAGTTATCCACATGTAGCATATATCCGTATTTTCAGCACAGTGTACTCAATAACAACCATTAGTTCCTTCCTTGGCAGACTCAGATTCTTGAGAGGTTGCAATAGGAGCAACACTTTATGTTGCAACCCATCAAGAGTTGTTAATATATGTAACATCTGTTTAATTGGGAAGACAGAGCTTCAGGATGATGCTTTGTAGATGTCTAAGATAAATAATTTTCTTGCTGAAATTGTCAGCACAGATGCTGCTCTGACAGAGTATGATCTAACGCTTTACCTGGAATTGCTATAACAATCTTAAAACAGACGTGCAGTCTGCAATAACTAGGTAGGAAAAGTCAAGGGAGTATCTTAAAATACTTCACTTTTTGTAGTTAACAGGGCACTTGTTACATCCCAAGTGTAAAGAGATGACTGACTCCAATAACGTGGTTTGACAGAGGAATACAGAAAGATGAATTCTCTAGTTCAGGTGGAGCTCCATAACCATCATTGGCAGAAATTGGAGGAGTCCATTAAGTGCTCTGTATCCAGAGCACAGAGCACAGAAGAGGAATCAGCTTGATTTTTCCATCTCTCTTGTCACTGAAGTGACGGCCAAAAGTCATTAAGGGCATAAAATTTTTGTCAAGGATAGGGACTGTGAGCTGATGGTTCCAGACACAGGTCCCAGTGTGAAGCAGGAGAACTACCATATTTGCCTTAGATGCACACTTCAACATCCTTCAAGAATTCAGTGAGATGGGCAAAGACACTGAATATAGACTGCTGCGAGTTCAACTTCTTTTGGCCTTTCAGGACTGGCCATTGCTCCAAAGCCAGAAGATGGTTTGAAACATCATGTACCAATTCCTGAAATGTACTCAAGATACTTCACAGGTATAGGAGGAAAATCTCATTTTCTTTGCCAATTAGAATTGCCTCAATGAGATCTTACCATTGTGCAAGAATCAGTGAAAAGCAGCACTTCCTATTCTTAACAGCTATCCAGCATGTAGGCTAAGAGAGGGAACAACTTGAAGTACAGGTACCAAACCATTCCTTTGTTTGGTGGCTCCAAATGCTGAAAGTCCATTAGTTCTACAGTTATTCTTTTCAGGATATTGGAAAAGCAGGACTCTTTTGGCAAATAGTGATTAAAAAGGTTAATTTTGCTGAGTCTTACTTGATTTTGCCAAGTAATCTGCCAATTAGAAGGACTGACAGGAAAGAATAAAAAGAAACAGGTATCCCTGGAACATGGAAATCATTGCCTTATTGGCTTGTGCTTGAAGATGACCATTCAGGGCAACTCCATTCTGAGCAGATGCCTTCAACTGGTTTTGATTTCCTGTCTGTGTTGGGAGGAGGAGTATCTGCTGAAATCTTTCAAGCAGATACTCAGCAGATATTCAGATCTGATGAAATCTTTCAAGCAGATACTCTGCAGACTAAGCATAACACGAAAAAAGATTTTATGCAAATACCATAATTTAATTTCTTCCTGGCACAGAGAGTAATGTCACATTCTCACATTATTGACATGAAGCCATATAAGATTGCTAACAGTCATGATGACCTTTTTGGTTCAGATATTTGTCCACTGGAAACTGGTTTAAGGGTCTGACTTAACTGTAAATAGACCATCCAAAAACTACCAGATGACAAAAACTTTCTGTCATGACTTGTATAGTGTCAAGACCTAACCTATATCCTGTAAGTTACACATTTCCTACAAGGAATTACTTTATACTATCATAGAACAGCAAACATGTATTCCGCACTGAAATATTTACCTACTTTATAGTGTTTCAGCAAGCACAATTTCCCTGAACTGACAGAATTTTTACAGTAAAAAGAGAGGTAAGGGGTCTGTGGTTAGGGGAAGTCAAAGGGAAATTCACTGCCTGGTTCAAAAGCAGGTATCTGTGTGACCATATCTAAATTGATGAGTTTCTGTAGCTCACTGCCTTCAACAAGGAAACTTTTTAAAAAGGGGAAGGACACATTGATTTGCATGTGTGAATGTTCCAGCTGATCTTCCCACTTGACTAATAAGAAACGAAGTGAGGCGTTTGGGGTTTGTTATTTTAATCCTCACTGTTTGAAAGCCCCCCTCTGAGGGTAAATGAGACCACCACAGCTGTGTGACACTGTAATTGAACCAAAAGTCCTTTGGACCATGTGCAAACATGGTATATAATCCATAGCCCCTCCTCCCCAAGCCCTATCCACTCCAGATATATTATGGCACAAGGACCACCAGCAGACAATTGCTCATGACAATTAGGATGCTCCTGTACTAACCCACCAAACTCCCTCAGGTGCCCAGATGCCAAGGTGCTCTAAGGAAAGGGCAACATGCCCATGTCTGAGGTCAGTCCTGTATCCTTGCAGTACAAAATGTGGTTGAGAGTTATTTTCAAAAAGGTTTCAGGTCTGCTTTCATTGGAGCAGGTCTTAAGTGATTATGTAAATGCAGTAATTATGTAAATCTGTAAGACTTATGACAACTGGAATTAAGACTGAGGATGTAAATGTGGACCTTACTATCTTGCATGTGGTGAGGGAGTTTTTATTTTTCTGAACATTGTAATATATGAAAACCTTAATTCTAACACAAATCTTTACTAACAAATCAGGTTGATGGGCAGAATGATAAAGGTTAAGCATAATCTGTTATTTACAGTTTTCAAAATCATACACGAATCCCCGTGTTCTGAGTGCTAAACTCTCGTGACCTATACATATGTTGTTTATTTTATTAGACTACATGTGAATGAAGTGAACAGCTGTGACCTCCCCTTGTACTTCAAAAGGTCTCTGATAAAAAGCAAACAAATCCTCTTTAAGAAAAAAAATTCTTAATTTGGAGCCATTCATTCTGCTTATATAAGGACTTCTGAATGTAATAAAAGCATGGAATAATTTCATAATTAATAGTGAAGAGGCAGGTAAGGGAGAATCTCACACCTGTTCATATGTAGTTTTGGAGTTATCTCTTAACATTTCAGTTATAATGCATTGTTCACCACCACTGTTTTCTAACATAGAACCAGACTCATTGTAAATGGATATGAAGTTCATGTAAGTCTCTATGTGGGCTGAAACTGATTTCAAGCAATGCAACTCTTTGTGCAACTTTCAGTTACCTAAAATATGTTATTAAAAGGATCTCCCTCTTTCCATACATAATTTAAACAATTCTTTGATGGATTGGGTGTGACTTTTTAAGTGTAATCACTAAACTGATACTAGTATTTATGTTTCATGAAGTCACTAAAACTACTGTGTCTGCTCTGCAGGCTGATACTGCTTTTATTAGCAATAATACACCAAATTATTTCTTTCAAATAGCTAACAGTACACAAAAACTAGGTGTGTGTAACCCATTGTTAAACTAATGTATAAACTTATGTAGTCTTACAAAGATTTCATTAATGTAAAAAAAATGAGACAATTAATCAGTGTAAGTTTTGAATGTGACTAAAACAGAACGATACACATATTTCACTGTAAAGCACTTACAGCAATTATTACCCAATAGCCCTTCTCTATGCCTCCTGGACTGCACACATTCCTTTTTTCCCCCAGAAAATACAGCTCTTCAAATATAAGCACACATAACGAGAATGCAACAACAAAACAAGAAAAAAGGCCTCTGAACTCAGCTGGAGAATGAGACTGCTGCCTCCCCAGATACAAGATGGTGTTGATCAGCTTGGCTTTCTGCAAGACAGCTGCTCACAGCTTCTGCTAAGCTGTGCACTCAGTATGGGATGCAGAAGAGAGGAGATAGGAGTACTGGGATAGGAGCCTGGAAACAGGGAATAGAGTAGATCATGTTATGGTGTGGAGGGAACTGAAGAAGGAAAATGCAACCAAGCCATTGGTTTGTGACTCACTGACACCATGTATTTTATTTGCCTTGTTCTTGGCCTGTGCAAGTTTGATGATCTCTGTCCTTGGTCTTCTTCCACTTACTCCCACTGCTATGTGAGCTTTTGCATGTGTCAAATGACCCAGATGTTTCTCCTCCACTCACTGTCTTCCAATTTGACTGAGCAACTCCTGGGATTTACAGGCAAAAAATACATGAACGGGGTATATTTTCAGTAACAAATTCTGCAGCTAATTGAAAACTAAAAATTAATTAAAATATTTTTAAACATTTAGTCAGTAGATGAGTGATTTGGTGTCTTCTACTTTTTAAAATTTTCATATGTAATCATATTTAGAATAATTGAAGTTCTATGATGAATTACCAGAGTCTGTTACAGATTCTCTGCCTTTTAAGACTGAAGTAACAGAAAATTTGTTCACACTTGCCATATCACTGCCTGGAGAGATGCAGGAAAGAGCAAAGAAAGCAAGCAGAACATAGCTGTAGCTGGCTAGGCTCATTTACTCCAAATGTTTAATAACCAAATGTTCCTAACAATAAATAAGAAATAGCAATCTATTCTGCATCAAAGGATATATTTGAACTCCCTGGGCAAGTTTGGCTTAAGCTTATGAGGTATGCATTAGTGGAAAGGAAATACACAAATAAAAGATGAATATGTTCTGAACTATTTTACCAACAAAGAGGAGGGGAGGATACAGGAATGAACTACACAGTTCTGTACTTTGTTCTTGAAACAAGCAGAATAACTTCCCTCAAAGCACACACTGTGAACTGCACAAGCTCTGACAAGAGCCCAGGCCTGGCCAGATACCCAAATCAGCTCACTGTGCCCAGCTGGAGTCACGTCATGTCAGTGGACACGTCAGCTTACGGCACAAAGCAGTGATAAGAACATATTTACCCAGCTAAGAGGAAAAGTGCAGTAAATCTCTCTGTGTCATTTTCCACCATGTTCCTCAAACAGTTACATAAACCCAACCCACATTTCTCTCTTACTATGTCACAAATATAATCCTCTCTCTAATAAAATAATAATAGCAAAAGATCTACATTTGAAAAAACATGTTAAATAATTTGCAGGCATGATTAGCAGTTCTGCTGAATGGTAAAAAATCTGGTTATAGCAGCTAGGCTATGGTGGTTTTTAGGGGCAGGATAAAGTTTATTTGATTCCCTGTAACTGTGTGTCCTCAGCTGAACCTACCAGCCCTTTGCTGTGTGAGGATTATAACTCACATTGCAGTTGGATCAGCCTCTGTTTCTATTTTTAGTGCAGATCTTGCTCCTTATTTAGTCCTGATTGCATAGCCAGAACTGCATTCTCAGCAGCTCAGTGAAAAGCCTGCCTGTTCCATTTTATAACTTTTCCAGACAAAAAGATGGGAAGCCTGTAGCTTTCCAAACAGTTTTATTTTAGGAGCTTGCAACATGATACAGTCCAAAAACCTAAGGGACACATGAATCCCTGCTGAAATACTATAGATTTTGCTGAAGTTTTACACAGCAAGAATTTGGCTGCTTCTAAGTTAACTGGGATATTAAAAACAAACAAACAAACAAACAAAACAAAACAAAACAAAACAAAAACAAAACAAAAACAAAACAAAAACAAAACAAAAACAAAACCAAACCCCCAAAAAAACACAAACCGAAACAAACAAAAAACACCAACCAAAATATCCCAACAAACCCAAACAACAAAAACCAAAGAAACCCCCAAATTCCCCAAAAAACTTCTTCATCCTAAATACTTAAAATATAACTTAAAATATATCTATTGAAACAGTAATATACATCTGGATCTAATTCTTCAAAAAGCATTTTATTCTCCTTAGATTCATAGTTTATAAATCCAGTTCAGGAAGGCAACTACTAGCCAAAGAAGAAATAAACAAGGAAAAAAAGAAAATGTTGGTTTTAAAGAATCTCTTAGCAGGGATGACCACACAGAAGTAATTTTCTGCCACTCTATTAAAACCATAAGAACATTCCTGGTTTTGAACAAAGTTTTCCCACTACAGCAAGGAATTTCTGCAATTCTGTCAGCATCAGCTAAAATGCTTCACCTTTACTTCTAGGATTTGCCTCTGGAATATCTCCTTAGTCATTTATACTTCATAAGCTATAGCTCCATTCGTTGCACACAAGTGCGTAACTAAAACCCAAGATTAAGGTGATCAAGACCTCAGTGAGGCTATAAACACACAAAATGCAAAAAAGCTACATGGATAATACATGTAAAATACATTTTTATCCACATGCACTGAAATACAATGTCAATAATGGGTCTTATTTTCTTGTGAGAAGACACTGCATCTTACCATACACTGAAATGACACATAACTCCAAACATGTCTTTCATTCCTAACACAAGATAGTTATAGCCTTGCATGCACAGACCTTTTGAATGGAATCCTGAATCCTTTCTCTCCAAACCTGCCATAAATTGCTAAGGAATTGTTATGCTGGTCAGGCAGTGGTCACTGAATTCATACAGTTTTATTGTACATGTAAGGATATCCAGCACTCCTCCTGTAGTGGGGAGATTGACTGCAGACAGAAATCTCCCTCAACTGCCCCTGTATTCAGGCTGTTGACTAGTCCTTTCATGGCACACAGGAAACACAAAGGCAGATTTAAAAGAAAATTAACTGGAGGAGTAAAGAATTAAAATCAGTGAAGAGAAGGAGGGACTGCATTTGCATACTCTGTTTTCCCCAAATATCTTACTGATTCTGTGAAAATGGAGAATATTCCAAATACATGAAGTCAAGTTCCATATCTTGACTTGAATGACAGGCTTGGAACACCACAAGAAGTACTCTAGATCACTGTCTGGAAGGCAGAGGGTTAGAAACTGAAAGAACTGGAAGTCATTAACTGAAAAGACCCAAGTACTTGAAAGCCTGTTCATTCTAGCAGCTCCCAGAAACATTGCACCCTTGTACCCTGAGTCGATATTACTGAAATTTGGGTATCTGGGATGTGGAATGTCTTGGCTGAGCTTCTCAGTGTTGCACATAAAGTTGAAACTCTAGCACAGTTGGACAAATATAATTAAAAAATACTGATACCAAGGCACCAACGTGCAAACTGGGACAATGAAATAACAAATTGTGTGCCTACAAATTAGGAACAAAAAATTTAAGCATGACTACTCTGAGAGAAATGTATTTAAGAATAGAGCTTTATTCTCAAAAAGCCACTCAGATTTTTTTCAAGATTACACTGAGAGACTGAACTGCACCTGAAATCCTTCAGAAAATGCCTAAAAACCTAATACAGCCAGAGACTAAGATAACTTCCTTTAAGCCCATTACAAGAAGGGTCTGTTGAGCTGATGCATGACAGAGGAGCCCAAGAAGCTGATACTGAGTTGCAAGGGTCCAAGACATAGTTTGGAAGTCTGTACACCTTCATATTCCAGGAGGGTGTGGAAAAGATTTTCACAGGGAGACCCCATATGGAATCATTGCAAGATTTTCTCTAGCAAGCCTCTGGCATGGATTTTCTTCTGAAACACCACAGCATAGTGCAAAAAGTTTCAAATTACTCACAACTATTCTGGACATATTTTCTCATAACAAACGTGACTGCTAAATCCATTTGGAAGAAAACCTGATGTACGTGTATATAGCTTTGTTTGTAATTCAACACTATAAAGAGTACCCTAACAAAATATGAGTATTTTGCAGCTGATGTAGTAACTATTTCTGTATTTTCAGTTAAGAGTGACCATTTCTCTGTTTTGAATTAGGAAATCTGCATAACATTAAAATAAATTACTCAAGTGCCATTTTAAATCAAAATTAAGTAGGTCACTTTGAAGTCAGCTTTGATGGACAGTTTTGTTATTAGTTTTGGTTTTCTTTTTCAAAGGAGAGCATGAGTCTGTTCCCTCAGCACCACTTAATCACTGGTAACTTTCATGAAGAGCAAACAAAAGGCCTCTTCTATTTATCCATTATGTTCCTAAGAGGTGAGAACAGCTTGATGCAAATGAAAATCATTAAAGCATTCTGCACTACCATTAACTGTCTGAATATGTGTCTATGCAAATGCAGCACATTACCCAGTGAAACTGCAGCCTCATGACCTTTTGCATTGAAAATCTATGCCTTATGACTCTCTTAACAGTTGAAATGCTTTCTATGATGTGTCTTTGTGTAAGTGTTTGGTTTGGACAGATACAGTAATGGAGTGCAAGCCATTTCACAGAAACATATTCAGTTTGGGATTCACCCTGTCTGGGGAAGGGATAACATCAAGGATATCTGGTTTGCAGCAGTGCTACTGTACGAATAATAAACCAGATTTTTCACAAGATTGCCCAGCTCCATCCTGCACGCATTTACACCCATAACTTCACTCAAATGAGTAATTCCATTTAAGACACAATGAACATATAACAATGCAAAACTGTAAGCTGCTTGCAGGATCAGAGGCCTAATTAGATATAAAACCCATTGTCCTAATTCTTTAGAACTTTGTCCTTTGTGCAGCCATTTATGCCCAACCCAAATGGTGTGCAGAACCTGGCTATTCCCACTGGGTGCCACGGTGCCCGCCCGACGAGATGGGTGAATGTATGGAACTTAGAGAGTTTAGTCCTCCAACAGCAGTGACAGTAATGCCCCACAACTCCTGTCTTCTTAAAAGCCTGAACCAGAGACATATTTACAGTAGCCCAGACAACAGGTTACAGGACATTTATTGCTGTTCAGTCTGTCTCTCTCCTTGGCAAAATTTAGGTCAGTCTTCAGGCACAAATTTGCATCTGCTGCATAAGCTTTTCTAGAACTAAGTCTTTGGCAGAGGCTCTCTCCCCCTCCTTTGGGACATATACCTTTGTTGCATACTTTTATGTAGCAGCAGAGTGGTTAGGACAGTGCATTATTCAACAGCAGTCTGTATTCTAGGCCTTCCATTTGAAGGGCACCAAGCCAGCCTCTCCTGTCTCACAGTCCTGGCACATTGGTAGGAGAATGCTTCAATCAGCAGGTAGCTGCATGTAAAGCATCTCTTACCTCCAGTTTGGGATTTTGCCAATCATCACTGATGACCGGAAGACTTAGAGAACCAAAAAGAGTAAGGAAATTTTAATTTCCTAGGCCTGCTGATGTTTTTTTCATTGGACAATAATTAGATACCTTACATACACAGTACTGAGTGCAGGGACAAAGGACCTTTAGGTAGGGGCCCTTATTACTCATTTATTTGGATGTTATGAAAAGATATTAATGCATTTCAAGGCCAGGTTGGATGGGTGTTTGAGCATGCTGGTCTAGTAGAAGGTGTCCCTGCCCTTGGCTGAGGGTTTGGAACTAGATGATGTTTGCAGTCCCTTCTAAGCCAAACCATTCTGTGGTTCTATTTGAAGCACATGGAAAAGAAATCAATCAATGAAACTAAATAACCATAAAGGTCTTTTTCTGAATTTGGCAAATTGGCACATTTTAAAAATCTGACTTAGTAAAATGGTCCCAAGGAACAAACCTGAATATCAGCCTGCTTGTCACCTGGCCAGCGTGCTGGGGGGGCAGTTTAGGACCATAAGAGCAAGAGCCATCCAAAGCAGCATTCCCACAGTGGTCAGGGACAGCACTGGAAGGCAGGGGGATGCAGTGGTCTCAGCAGCCCTTCTTCATTTCCCAGCATAGTTGCAATATATGGTAAGTAACATTAAAAAGGATCCAAAGGAGGAAATTATGTACTCTAGTCTAATGCTACAGTTCAAACAAAATAATTTGGAATTTTAAAGCCTTGGAAGTAGCAGTGTTATAATTTTATAAACTATTAAATTAAAATAAGCTTAAAAAGTTTTGGGGTCTTAGGAACATATATATTATGCTAACAACAATACAGTATTTACTGAAAAGTTGTGCCTATAATAGGCTCGTTCATCTCATTTTCTGTCAGAACACAAGAAATAAAGCTGTTTATGCTTCCAGGTAATGCACTTTATCCCTTTAGCAACAACTGCTGTATTTTCTCTTTATCTGAGTGGAATTTACTTCTAAAAAGAACTATTTAATTTTAAAAAATGCTAATACTTTCAAATTGTGATAAAAGATTAAAGCTAGTCAGGATAAGTTTGAAAAACATGGATGCTGTAGATTCCTTTGTTTAAAAGAAGTAATTTCTGAAGTACTTAAAAAAAAAAAGCAATTCTGTGCCAGTAAGGAAAAGAAGAAATTAGGGAACTGACTAGCTCCCCTCTCTTGCTCCAGCCAACTAACCTTGGCTGGAGCAAGAGAGGGGAAACTCAGATTACTGGTATTGAAAGCTTGATCACAAAAAATAGTGGCAGCTAAAACATGTGGTCTTCAAACATACTTTTTTTCCTCCAACAGCAACTAAGAAAAGGTGGACATTTTTCATAAGAAATCCAATTTCCTCTTCAAACAAATAGATATTAAAAAAAAAAATTTAGAATGCTTTTAAAAGCTTATTCATTACAGCACAAAAATATAGTCTGATTTTTAATGTGTACCTAAAGATCTACCCAGAATAGCCACCATAGCTGCCATCTTTAGACAATGATCAATGAAAAAAAAAATAAAAAACAGGGCATGAAGAAAAGGTATTGTTTAATGAAAGACATACCCATTTTCCTCAAAGCACAAGAGACCTTGGCACTGACAATTCTTGTTTCAAATGTCCAGCCCTAATGCCTTATTTCAGGCTGTTGCTACAGCTTTGCAGACATGCCCGCAACTACACTTGATTTACTGACTGATTATCTTTTATTTCCTTTTAAAGGTAAAGAATGTGTCTAAAGCTAAGTTGGAGAATGTGATCACTTCTCAAAAGGTTCTCTTCCCTCTCTGAACAATGTGAGACTCTTTCAAAGTTATTTTTATAATAATTTCCTATCTCCCCCTGTGCATCAGTAATTTCACTCACCTTTTTTTTTTTTTTTTTCAAAAAAGCACTGTCCTAATGCAAACACATTAGTTCATTATTAGAGATTAAAAATGAAACAGGTCAAAAGCCTCAGTCCTGTCCTCAGAAAAATAGGACAAAATACAATCTCCACAAAATAGCTTACAAAGTAGCACAGGGAAAGGAAGGTGGAGGTGGAGTGTTTGAAGAGGCTGGAATATGGAATAGTATTTGATACTTCAAAGATTTTGTGGGCAGTGTTGTTTCATCTTATTAGCCAAGTCATCAAGTTCCTGCTTTTGGACAAAAACAAGTGTCACTGATTTTCTAACTAAAACAGCTGCAAAATTATTCAAGACACAGCAGGAAACACGCACCATACTATAACAGAATCCAGGCCCACTCACTTAACTGCACAGCTCCCAGAGAGAACATGGCCCATTTCTGTAGGCGACTGCGTGTTCATAAACAGCACACATGATTTTCCTCCCCAAAATCTGGAAACAGAATCACAGTGTCTTGTTTTTTAATCTGTCCTAACTTCAGCTAGCACATGGCATTAGATTAGCAGATCTGCTCTATAAATTTGGGGGTTTTCCCCATTTTGCATCTCCAGTGGTACCTACCTCATGCTTTGAGAGATAAAATGATCAATACATTGGCATGAAAATTAATTTTATTTGCAAAATTCAAATTCTCCAGGTAGATCTGTGTGCTGATGGCGTATGCAGATTGTCATAGTAACAATAAGAAGAATATCTCAATATTAAAATAACATAATAATATAATCCCTTCAGTGCGAGTACTGAGGAAAAAAGGAACACTAGCAAAAAGCATTCAGTAAGTGAACACTTTTGAAAGTAGGCTTCAGTAGCCACAAAATTAGTTTTTTTAACATCTAGATAAGAGCCTTACCTCTGAAATTGCATTAAACTTAATTTCAGATGAAGCAAGCCTGAAAATGTTAGCCTTAAAGTACAGCAGAACACTAGGCAATACTTAGCTTACAATAAAACAAACACCTCCGCTTCCCCCAAAAGCCAGAACAAAATACAGGGTCCAAAGGAACTCTTTGGATAGTACATAACTCAGTTTTTGGAACACATATGGTACTCCAATGAAACCACAAAAATCTCTTAGGATGTGCCACATAGGTTAAATGCAGAACGGAGGTCCAAAGGACTGTGTAAAAATTCTGTAGCTTAAAGCAAACAGTGATTATTACAGGGCTCAAGATAAAACTGGAATATAGGAAAAGAAGTAATTTATCTATACCTGTGGCGCCACAGGAAACATTGTGAGGCCTTGCTTTATTTGACAGCTTCATTAATTCCCAAGAGGCTACAATGTGGGCAACTTTGAGGATACTGAGATACTTCAACATAAATTAGTGAGGCTAAAAGGCAGCCAGAAAACTGTAAAATTAAATTGAATACAAGAAAAAGCAAGCTACTGCTATGGAAAAGACTGAGAGAAATATTCTGGAACAGATTCTGGAATACATTCAGTGGGATGGCAATACCCCAGAGGCATCATATTTGTACAGGATGTAAGGATAACAAGCAAGCAGAAACTACAAATACATTTGTAAGAGTACCAACAAAGAGACTAATTTAGATTTGGGTGGCATACTTGGAAGCAGTGTATCCTGGAGCAGGAAGGTAATGGTTTGTCTAAACAAGGCCATAGGCAGACTGTGCAACATTTTATTTGTGGACAGCCAACAGAGTCCTTCAAGCCTCGTGGTGGACCAAACATCAATACTCCCAAGTAATTAATTCTGCCCTACAAATGGAGGTCATATGGTTGCCTCGACATAAAACATAAATACTTCATCCACACTCTTTACAACCACGTCTGGAAATGACAAATGTGTTCTAGGCATATTACAAGAAAGATCTATGCAAATTGGATGGAATTCACATAAAAATAACAGAAATTCTTTGGGAGCTGGAAAGAATCAAAAGGAAATGTTACAAGCCTAAACAAGCGTTACTTTACTTAGCTTAAGCTAAGCAAGGAAAAAGTTCAAAATGCTTTTTTCTTAACATTCAGTTTGATCAGGAAATGTACTTCAAGGGAACAAACCCCAGGAAGGAAAAATAATTATTTGAGGTGATAGAAGTTTATATATACATACTTATTTAGGAAGTCGGAGAAAGCATATACTGAGTTCTAAACTAGAGGTAGTTGTCCTAATAGAAAGAAATATAGCAGGCATCTGAAACTTCAGTATAATGTACACATTCGTACATGACAGCGATCAACAGAGATGGACAAAATATTTAATGGAGCTCTGCCATCTCTAAGCTAATCTTAAAACATTTTAAGTTTACTCTTATAGCAACACTCCTCTTTCCTTTTGAATAACAGATGGCTGTTTGTGATCTACATATTGCGCTGGGGCTTCTTTCACTTTGTCTGATGCATGAACGAGGAATGCCTCCCATAAGCCAGACTACATGGCAGAAAAAAACCAGAGCATCTAAAATTAAATGGCTTTCACTCCTTACCATCCAGCCCCATTTCTGTGATTCATTCACAGAAACCCATTTCCCATTATAAAACAACAAAAATTCAAATAATAACCACATACTCAAGTGTATTTGGCTACACAAGTTATAGAAGAATGATAGGGTTTTTGGCAGTTATAGTACTTGAAAATTTTCCATTATGACAGCCTTCTAATTACTTATTATTTGAACCATTTGGGCTAACTGTCTTCACACCAGACATATTTCTCAATGGAGACTTTCAACTAAATGCTTCAGCTATTCATCAGAACTAGAATATGAAAAATTGTATTTAATTTTCCTGTTTAAAAGCAATTCTTACAAGCATCTACCTGAGCTGCATTGTGTGGAATAGAAATTTCAGAATATGGAGGCATTGGCAGCTCTCCTGTAAAAATAAACCTATTACTCTGATTTTTAAAAAAAAAAGCTATTCAAATACTCAACCACTTTTCTTTGAATACTCCACTACTTGCCAGTAACTCTGTTGAACACACCATTTCCCAAAATAGTATTAATGCTTAAATCTTATATGTCATTACACACTGTTTTCTCTTTTAAGCCCATTCCCAACTTTTAAAGTCATTAATACAAAGCAATAGACAGAAGGTTTTTAAATCATGCTGGTTCAGCAATGCCAACAACTCTAGCACTATTCCTCAATTATCTAAGACTTAACCAGTTCATCTTAATCAAATTTTAACTATGAAATTCTCACTTTCATATATGCAATCTCTGAATGTCACTTACTGCCATACTGTTAACTGCTTCCCAACAATGTGTGTTCTTGTTATACTAACTGAATTCCTTATGCAATCATATAATTATTTCACTCTTGACAATAGGTCATTTTCCAAGCATGGAAGGGAGCCTCAATCACTTCTTGACATGCAGAATTCTGTCAGCAAAGAGCAGATCAGGAACCTCATCTTTACAATTAAGTGTTTACTGGCCCTTTTCTTACATGATGCATGTGCTGCTTCTCAATTAACTGCACTTTCTCAATTTTTTCAAAAAGTGGCATAGTTCTACATTGTTACACATGTAATTCTTTATTAATTTTTACACTTCAATTTATATAATTTTCTTGAATACTTATGCATTTTCCTGTAGGCACATTCGGTGGCAGGTTTTTCTGATACAGGGCAACAGCGAGACCTGAAAATATTAGAAAAAAACCCATTCAAATTTAAAAAAAAAACAAAGAAAAGGATAACTTTCAATGAAAACTGTTTCAAACATAAGTTGCTAAATGCAAATACAACCCAGGAAACAAAAATGGTCAAAGGTAGTTTGCATTTTCACATAAAGATTATGTATATGAGTTTGTACATACAACTCATTTAGAGATAGGAACGTATACATAAGGCCTTGATGCATGTTGTAGAAGGGCTGCCTTTTACACTGCTGTCCAGATTTTCTGAAACAGAAAGCTGTACCATCTTCATGGTATACCATGTCTTTTGTACAATGATGATGAGAACTCATTTATCCTAATGGCTAAATTGTCTGCATTGATTAGAGGAACCCATTATTGAAATGTTCAGGGATCTACATGCAGTCCTTCTGGAATTTTGATAATCAGGTGCAGCCATGTGTAATAACCAGCAAACATCATATAACCTGTTCCATAATCTCGTCAATCTCCATATTAAAATTTACTAAAATGCTCTGCCCTGCTGCTTTCACTGAGAGAAGGAATCCATTCATCCATTGGATATAAACCTTCTTTCTTAGAAATGAATGGAAAGTTCATTTCTAGTTTATATCTAATCATTCTAAATTGAGAGTGTTCTTTGTCTTAAATATTTTTTCTTCTTTTTTAACTCCAAAGTTTTAGATCTTATTTGATATGCTGTTCTCCTTCAAATTTAAGGTTATTAGCAACTTTTATTTATAGGCTAACTAGGACTGCACTAAAGACATTAAATGGGCAGACTCTACCTGGAGCCAACTTCCAGGTTTATAGTCCTTCTCTCAAAACAATCCATCAGAACTTCTCATCAGCAATTCTTTACATTATGCATCTTCTTTTCTCATATGACACTATACTGAATCTTTACATGAAGCACAGATTAAATCTGATCATGGTGGTGCTTAGATGACAGTTGGAGTAGCTGATCTTGAAAATCTCTTTCAGCCTTGATAATTTTGTGAAATTGACTAAATTTTGTCAAATAATTATTTTATAAAAAAACACACAGCTACCCCAACAGAATCTAATGTCATTACACCAAAGATATTTCTCTTTTTTTTTACTTCTATGCCATTGTATATCCTATATTATTTGTTTCCTATGTCCCATACAATGCCCATGGGCTGTCCTTCAAACACATTTGTGACTTTCCAATCACATAGCACTGTTCTTGCCCTGACAGGTTTATTAAGAGTCTTTGCCAAAAGACTTTTTTGATACTTCTAATGTTTTCATAATTGAGACCTAGTTTCATCTTCCCATCAGGTTTCTAGTGGCAAGACATTGATGGTGTAATGCCACTGACTACACCTCAGAGCCTACTGACTAGCCTGTAGCTAGTAACTGAGAATTAAAACAAACAAACACATCTCATTAATTAGGATCTTAAGCATTATTTCCAAAACACTGTTGCCCCTACAAATTAATTCAGCAGAGTAAGACCCACTTTGAGGCAGTTGGGTATCCACAGGTTGCACAATTCCTTGCTGTTCACATACTGTCTTTAGATTTTTATCTGATAACATCCAGAAAGTAATTGACTTTCAGCTGATCTGATGCCATGCATGATATTGCTTCACATTCTGGCTTTAGTGGGCTTAACTACCTGGAGTGCAAGCAAGGCTTGCCAGAAGCCTCACGTGAGGGCTTCTTGCAGTGGGTGCGTACGGAGCCGTAGAGTCTAACTAGACTATGGACTGTCACTCACGACAAAGCAAGGACACATGTGGCAGGCCAGAACTACACAGCGTAGCAGCACGGATTTCTGCGTGAAGATTTAGATCTTCTTCATGCACTTAGTCAGTGGGGCCACACTGGGAAATAACCTTCCTGTGTAATGCAGACAGTCTGACTGTCTAGGTTGGCATACCAACTGGATGGGCCACATATCACTCTTTGCCCATGTGTCCAGGTTTTCTCCCTGCAGAAACTGTGTTTCTGTCACCTGCAAAAACAGCACCCGAGAATATGAGTCACGCTCAGCTCTCATTCTGAAATAACAGTTTGGATAAATCCCCTGACTAAGAGAGCACTCCAAGATTTCAGATCACAGACCTCAGAAATACTGAACATCCTTGAAATCAATAGGAACTCAAACATGGTTGACTAAGTGGGTTTTGAAGTTAAGATGTACTGCTGGAAATTCTACCTTTGTGTCATAGTCTAAACTGTTCTCATCAAATTTTGTTGGACTCTGCTACTATAAATAGCAGCAAAATGTGGATTTTCCTTGGCCTCCATCACGTATAGTCACTAGATGATTCTGTGTCTGCTTATATTTGCATTTATAATTTTTTGTGAACTGCAGATATCATTTTGTGACCAGTTTTTTTAAGTAGCTACACAGTAAGCATTAAACAAAAATAAAAATTGACATGCCTTTTGTTTTAAAAAACAGGGCAAACATTTATTGGTTTTTACTCTGTGGAGAAATTCTGACTTAAAAGACAATCATCAGTTATGCTGATAAGTAATACTATTAATACTCAAATTTTGATTGTACAGCTGTTTAGCTGTGCATGATTAGGACCAGTTATATATTCAAGAGTGATTATTTTCATGCAAATACTTGGCTGGCTAATGGGGAGAACAGCTGCTGCTTAGCAACTGGAGGAACAGAGAAAGGGGGTGACTTGCTTTACAACAGAAAACTGCATGAAACCTTAAGAGAGAGAACATGTAGTGTTTGGAGGTACCAGAGGAAATGAGTGGTAGTGCTGTACAACCAGGATGTTTGCTTTTACAATCACTGACACCCTAGGACAGCAGCATTTTCAGGTAATGAAGTGTAAACTACAAGAAAATTTATGTATCATACATGCATACACACATGTGAGTGAGCAATACATAAAACAACTCCTAAAAACAAAGACTGACACACAAATTGAAATGTAGGAAATCCAGAAACAGGCTTTGTGTCTGTCATCTATTGAAAGGGTTAAATCGATTTTCAGACTTCAGCAACTTAAAACAACCACAAGCCAAGCCTTCTGGAAGAAGTGCTTTCTTTCTTCCTGCAGCTCAATCTCAGTCCCTGCACTGCCTCCTCCTCTGTGCAAGCACAGGCTTTCACACCCCTACACAATGAGGCTGATCAAGGACATGATCGAGGTTAAAATTAACCCATATTTCTTAGTGGGATCGTTTTTACCCGGCTCAGTTTCCAAGTCAAGTTTCTTGTGCAGCTATTCAAATGTTGGCACTGACATGAGGAGGGCAGGGGACCTCCTGTGACAGTGCTGACTCAAACCTTTACTGAAAATACAGTCTTACCTTGGTGCAACCCTGCAGACAAACCTACTGACTTGAATGCAAGACAAAACTGAAAGGAGAAGTGAGCTGCAGGAAACTAGGGAAACTGAAAAGGCACCACTCAGAAAGCGTGCAAGTTCCACAAAAGTGTCTGCATGGGTTTAATCTACACATGGATTACACTAATTACATCAAAAAGGAAAGTCACTTTTTTTTTCCTGAGAGTAACATTCAACATTTTCAGAAATCAAATAAATATCTCATATGAACAAGAAACTGGCTCTAGGTTAGGTATCAATTGTTCTTTCTGATTCCAAAGCATGGTTCTCCCTGATTTAATAAACAACATAAAAATTTTTGTCATTTTAAATAGAATACTCTGCATGACATGATTTAGCAAATCCTGCTTTATGCTTCTAAGAAGTTAGTTATTTCAGCTTTCCACACTATTCTACTGTGGGCAACTGGTTTCTCTTCAGCACAACTCCCAGGTATGAACTTGTGCTACATCTCACACACCATACTCATTTAGGAGAAACCAGAATCTACCAGTGACTCAAATGTCTTGGTTTATTCACCAGCCCAGCTGAGGGGCAGATACAACATCATGTTCTCCTGCCTGTGCAGATGACAACAGAATACAGCAGTGGACTGGTACCCCCCAGAACAGAGGAGGACTGCTGACCTACCTTCAGCTCATGCAGGCACCAGCTCACATCGGCCAGTGTTCAAAGACATTAAACTGTCAGTGAAATAGACGAAAAGCAGACAAAACAGTGCTCAGCAAGTTAAGGAGATTGTGTGAACAGGAAGAAAACAGAACACGGAATGGAGCAACACAAGAACAGTTACTGTCCATACCAAAGTTCTATGGAAAATTAAGGAAATGGATTAGTGAGGGAGCAGTACAAATGTATTCAAATAACAATAGTTAGAGATGCTGTTTGTTAACAAGCCCCACCAGTAAGGTCCTAGTGATTTATTAGCCTTTGTGAAATTGAGGTATTCATAAGGGTACTTTTGCAGTTCCAAAGGTTTTCCAAATATTAGCTTTGCAAATGTAAACAACTGTCAAAAATTAAAGTTGTAGCTCAGTTACTCTTTAGATACAAAGAAAATAGTTTGGATTTCAACCCTATTTCAACCACTTCAGTGACACAAGATTTCTTGATGACTAGGTAGTTGGATTTTTTCTGTTCACATAAAAATGAGTTTAAGGAGGAAAACAGATGTGAGCTAGAGAAAATAAACAGCTTACAAAGAAAGAGTAGGAAACCAGTTACCCCTGAGTAGACAGGCAAGCTTCCTGTTCATTACAATGAAAAAATGAAGGGTAGCAACTGCCTGACCTGTCTTTTGTTCAGATCTAAACCCGAAACACATGTAAGCAAAATGCGAAACATGTGTTCTACATATTGGACGTTTGTCAGGTTTTATAGATTTGTACATTTGTCTCCTATCACCCAGCCCTGCACGCACACGGATCAGCATCACTCTGAGTGCGGGTGAGAGCGTTTGGCCTTTTAACCGGCTCATCTCCCACACCGCCAACTCTTCAGATATTCGCTCTGTTTGGGGGTTTTTACCCCCGGATCCGCAGCTCTCAGACAAAGAGATTGCAACAGGACTCTTAAACCTAAACTCAAGGTTTTTTTCAGTGCCTACACCTAAAGTCAAGCCTGCTTTATGGTTCTCAACAAAACCCTGCATGAGAGCGATGCTAACCGCAAAGTAAGCTCTCCTGAAGGGCTGAGGAGGAGGCGGCGGAGCGGGGCCAGCAGGAGCAGGCGGCCGCGGGCCCGAGCCGCCCGCAGGGACGCGGGGCCGCCGCC